>JAPMNZ010915396.1:0-12232 GCA_029875035.1 Pomatoschistus microps
CACACACACACACACACACACACACACACACACACACACACACCTGCCTGACACCTGTCCCCCAGAGCTCCACCCGCCCCCGAGGCCACTGCCCCAGAGACTAGCCAAGCCCAAAACCATCCTGCCTCCCAGCGAACACACACAAAGTTAGCAGAACCACAGCCACTTGGAAAGTTTGTAGGGCATTTAAAAACTTTTGCCCGGTAGTTTTTGGGTCGCAAACTTAATTTCCTGTGCTTAGATGTACTGTTTTGTTAATGTCTATATTGTTCAGCCAGCCTGTCTGTGTGCCGGTGGGGCTGGCGCGGCTTCTTCATGTTATTTTACAGTTATTGGCTGCGATGTATGGCATGATGACCTCTGGGCCTATGGGATGATTCCTATACATAAATTAAATATAGTTTACCAGTCCATTTAGTCTATTTAGTCACTGAAGAAACACACATGCACCTTGGGAAATGCTAGTTCATGCGCACAAAATTGTTTAGATTGCCACAGATAGAATATGAAGTTATTCATATTCATACAATCTTTCCGTTTGACCAATATTCTATCTGTGACTTTATTAAAAGCCTGTACATTAAACAGTGTAATATAAGATTTAAGAATAAATATAAACAAAATGGAAAATACAATATAAAATATGGAATTGTATCTTGATGTATGTATTTGTATGTGAGTTTTTAATTGTTTTATCACTTTGGATTGCCATCAAATGGGCACCAGGTAGAATAAATACTTAAATTATAGTGGCGTGTGCTGTAGTCAAAGTACAGTGATCGAAGTTAATGTACTGTAACTTTGTGAGTACAGAACTAGAAATAAACCATCTCATAGTTTTAGATATGTCTCAGTCGCCCATCTGTTTAATGAAGTCAGGTGAAATGCAGTTGTATAAATGTTTTTTTAAACTACATTGTAGAGAACACCGACAGGAGATGTTCCCATCATCTGAGTGGAGAGAACAGACAGGCAGCTGGACAGAAACATTAGGAAGCTAATGTTATATATAAGGACTCACAGGGATCTGCTCCGCACACCGCGGATCACCTGGGGATGCTGCAGCCATATGTTTAAGCTTTGTCTCGTCCTACAAACTCAGTCTGCCCTTCACATGATTTGTCAAAGGGCCGAACTCAGTGACAGGAACAGGCTACAGGAGGCTCGTGATACGGAGAGATACAGCAGGTAAGAGGGAGAGGTGGAGCACTATCAAGGGAAGGTTAGGAAGAAGAAAAAAAGACTGTGTTTTCTCAACACAAGATGCCAAGGAATTTCACACAATATGGTCACAGTCAAGTCAGACACGAGCATAGACCTAACCTCAGTTCTGGAGACAATAAGGTGCCTAGATCTCTCAAAAGAAAATACTTCACACTTCCAATTTTGTCATTCAAACTTCAGTTATTGTATGGTTGTAAAATGGCGCGTTTAGCAAATACCCACTCATGTCAAAATTCAAACATAAGTTGCTCCATTTAAATAGCACACCCTCTACAAGGTGAGCCGCGGACGCAGCCCCAAGTTGTTTTATAAAGTTAGAATAAGCTGTCGTTCATGTGGAGAGAGAAAATGTATAGGCTGAGAAGCGACTTGCCTTTGGGCATCTCTCTCTCTCCTCCCGTGTCCCATCTTTGCACCCCCCTCCCCACACGTCCCACCTCGCGCTCTGTCCTTCTGCGCAGGGGGTTGAGGCGCTGAACAGATTATAGCATAATTAAGGCGCTAAAGCAGCACATTATCCACCTGGTGGCTTATCCGGGGTGGCTAGCGTCGTGGCTAGGCTAATCAGGCTTCATGTGTGTGTGCTTGGACAGAACGGTGTGTGTATTTGCATTAATTGTGCGTTTGTAAGACAGTGTCTATCCGCGTGCGTATCCTGCACCATCTCACCTGATTAAGGCCTCTTATATGGATGTGTTAAAAGCATTAGATGAGAACAGCGATGTAATTCGTCATGTTTAAAGGATGGAAATTGAATCAGGGATTAGGAGGCGGCCAAATGAGCGCACATATACATACTCAGCTAACAGTGGGGACGTCATACCTGCACTTCTAACCTTCTGCGACCGCCAGATTGTACGAGCCAGTGCGTTTTTCTTCATCAGCTTTATCTCACTTCAGTATTTGTAAAGATATCCACAATTCTCCCAGGTGCCTTCAAGGAATCTACTGACTGTCCTGTAAGTGGCAAATTGAAAATAATTATGTAATAAATAATGCAAACACACTCCAGAATGCAATCATAGAGCGCAGTGCAGATACTCAGGGAAAAGAGTCGTATTATTAGGTTGGAGTGAGTCCTAAGTGTAAAGTGAAATACCTCCGAGAGTCGTTTGATTCCTTCAGACTTTATTAAAGCTAATAGGTTTATATATACCTCCCCGAGGCTGGTCCATTCATTAGTCCGAAGAGTTAGAACTATTACTCCCACAACAAAGTCAGAGCACTGAGACGAGCAGGAAAGAGCGAGTCGCAGGATTCCTGCATTCAAGTTTATTCAAATATACTTAAATAAAAAATATATATCGATGGAAATTCTCTCTTGAAGCACAGTCTGGAACAGGCATCGTTGCATTTATGCCTAATGAGATTGTACATTGTCCTGATAAATAAATAAATATACCTCATGATTTTTGTATTACAAAGATGTAATCAACAACTCAATATTGTTCTGGAGAAACAATACAAAAAGATGCTTTTGATCTAGTTTTACACGTAAATATGTGGGGTCCTAGTGCAGTGTATTGTTGGAGCGTCTAAATTGAAAATGACTCCCACGAGTGTGATTTTATTTTTAACCTTTGCATCTCACCTTCCTATGGGGCAATAAAAATGAATTATTTTACAGGAAAGAACTGCTTTCTATATTTACTATCTTCACTGAGTTCATAGTAATTTAGTATAAAAATACATGATAAAATATTCTCACAAAAAAACTGTTTCTCAATGGACCATTTTTTGTTCACATTCTACATATTTGAAGAAATATGTTCGTATGAAGCCAGTCTTAAAAAGAAAACTTGGCGTGTGTGAAATCTGCTTTTCTTGTGAAAAAACAGATAAATGTGACAGAAATCATCAGAAAGGCTGAGTCACAGTCAAGGGCACTTTTCATATTCATATGAGGAGGACATGTGAGATGAGAAACTGCTTCTGTCCACAACACGGCGGCATATGGCCCCAAAGACGAGCACAACTTTAAATCTGAGACTACATTCAATAAACCCACGCTCTGATTGATGCACTTTCTGTTCAAATAAATGTCGTCTAATTCAAAACATAGAACTGTTCCATGTTAAACCAGACATCTGATTTCTGACAAATGTACCAGAAGGACATTCTGTAAACACATTGCTCTAATATTTCTGCTGAAAATGAAACTTTTAATCATTGGCTCAACATATTGTTCACTACGATTCAGGCTGAAACACAGAGAACCAGGATATGTCTACAGTGTATTATATCAAACTGCTAAAATGACCAATTCTGCAATTATCTATGTTCAAGATCTTGCATTAATTGATCAGATTTTATTGTATTTTATCTATATTCTTAGAATTTGTATCAAGCAAATACTCCTTTAATGTCTGAACTCTTCTTTAGACCACATGATTTGGCTAACAGTACAGCTAACAGTAATGGCTTCAGAAATCCGAAACAGACCTTACATTAAAATGATTTTGATTTCCATTAGAATTATATAATTTGGACCGAATTAGATTTTTTTTTTTTTTNTTCAATGACATTGAATTGTATAGCACATATGACTTTGAATATAGACGTAGTGGGTCGGTTTCAGTGTTGATACTTTCTTATTTATGTATCTTTATTTCATTCAGCAACTTTTCCCCCTCAACGACACATCCAATGTCACAATGAATAGAAAGCTTATTAACCTGAGAAAAATATGTAGATCCTTGGCCAGTGATATTTATTCAATTCAATATGCATTTAGTGATATTTGTATGTACATTGGTAAAAATAAATTAGATACATCTTTAAAAATAGAAAACTTCAGAAGTTTAGGGGTGATTGGGCCAATGTTTTTCCCCCCAATACATATTTGACATAACCCCATTATCCACATTCTTCAAAATCACTGAACATTATGACACACAATAAGCAAAACTATCTCATCTGCTTTAGATTGAAAAATAAATTGCATTACATTTTGTTTTATGAGTAAAGCATGTATTATCTCCAATACTACCTTTTTGCAGTCATTAAAAGGTAATTCATAATGTAAACAAGTTCAACAACGCAGTGTTTTACTTCCTAGTCATTGTTTTTTAAAGGCAAAGATCTACGTTTATTGCCATGCATCAAAATTCGACCAAAACAATAGAGTTTAGAGGTGAAATATTCATGAAACGCGTCTAATGTGAGTGCAGCGTGAGAGCTGGTGTGTAAGCAGTGTCACAGCGGCCCGGCCTGTCTCCGTGATATAGTGGCAGCCTTTTTTTGTTTATAACTTTACTTTATGCGCGGTTGTGCTGTAGCTATTCTGGTGCTGAATGTGCTGGATGACTCTGTCTGCAGCTCAAAGACAAAGAAGGACGGTCATTAGATTATTCGGTGACATCAGGTAGTATGGCCCCCCTCTCTGCCCCTGTTCCCCGGCATTTACGCACTTCTTTCTTGCTCTATTTTTCTATTTCTTCCTCCGATGCATGGAGACTTCCCTGCGCTGGAGGCCGCGTCGCTTCTTGCAGCCATTCACTGGTGTGGAGCGCCATCTACAGGCTGACGGGGGAACTGTAGCGAGGAGCGCAGATGAAACAGATCATGTTGTGAATGTACGCAGATATGGGGAATTAGAATTTTTCAGGGCATTATTTGAATTAAAAGTGTTAAATTCGGAATGAAGGTAAATGCATAATGATATTTCTACACTTCATGTCACATATTACAAGCACAATTATGTTGGATTCACACAATACCGGCTGAATATTATCGAAACAAACTATCAATACATAAATAATAATGTCCATAGCAACAGCCCACTAACGCAAATATGTACAATGCATTTTTTCCCATAACCCTCATCCTATTACACATCATCATTATAGTAGTGGTTCGATTAAAATGTATTTATTAAAAAGAAATGTATTTCAGAACTTACAAGTGCTCAGGTTTTCTTTGACATCTCCAAGTCAAAAAAATAGTTAAATAAATATTTTTACTATGGTCCAAAAATCACCCAATATCCATTTTAGGCTCAATTGTTAATGTATCTGATTTTCACGAAAAAAGCATGCTCAAAAATAACACTAAAAAACATACATTTATAAAGTTGTTTAGTTGTTCTTTAACCAGTTTCAACATAGCACCAAGTCGATTAATAAGTTTCAGGTTTCTCTGTCGTTGAGAATAAAAAAGAAAGTGTGTTTTGATCATTGTAATCAGAACCTGTGGGACTGTACTGTAGACTTTAAAACAGAAAATCCTTTTAAAACAAAAACAGCACCATCTGATGTACCACATTGTTTATTAGACATTTCAGATTTGAACTTTTTTCTACTATTCTTTTCTCTATAGACACCAATAAACACCATATTTCAGCAATCAGATAGACAGTAGATTCAAAACATCTGGTATAAATCATTCAGTAGCTATTTCCAACGACTAAAATAATAGTTGCTGCCCTAAATGCAACAATATCCTTCTTTTGTGCTCCTGTAGTTATCCAAATAAGAAAATTAATTAGTTTGCTATTTTAACTGCCACAATAATTAGGTCATTTTTAGTGCAATCAATAACAGGCGGGATCAAGAACAAAGCCTAAAGACTTCTTATAGGGCCAAACTGCAGTAGGTTTATCCATGCATCACTTAGCCCTGTGAGCTGTTATATCTGCGTAATAAGTGATGGATGAGTTAGCGCTTTCCATTCTTCATTTCGCACGAGCGTTTTTAGCCTCTCAAAGTCATTGTTTCCCCAGAGAGAGGTCATTGTGCTGGCCAGAGCGTTCTGTCGCCACGCTCACCTGCCACCACTGACCACACAGGACCAGGAAATTATACTCTGAATGCATGTACATATAAAGACGAAATTGATGGAGTGGCAATTTATAATATGGGGTATACAACAATTTTCTGACTGTTATTTGTTCCGACGACAAATTCTTATAGTGCTTCACCAATAACAACATAGTGAAAGAAGTCTTAAGGATTATATGTAAATCTAGATAATGTAGGGGCTATCGGAGAATGCAACAAGCAAAAGACCCTGGTAGGGCAGCACAATTGTATCTATTGCGCATAATGTTGGTCGATGAGATATTTGATGGAATTTTCATACATGCAGTATCATTTGCAACTCTCAAAACGTCAGGAGGAAATTTGTATTTGGAATAGAGTACAAATGACACAATTAATTCCCACACATTTCAGATTTATCTTTTCTGAAATGAGTTGTAACCTACTGTGCAACAAAGTGGAAAAAAATTCGCTGCAAAAGAAATTGCACGAATTAAGAGGTTTTCATTATTTTCTCACACAATTCCCTAAGACATTTTGATTGTTTGGAAACATGTTTAATAAGATGAGATGTTTCATTTGGAATGATAAAATGATGCTGATACGTGCTTGTTCTAGTGAAAAATCTGAACTAAAATCAAGGGATATTTTCCCATAATCAAGTGATGTTTTTCTTATCTTAAATTCCTTTTTTGTTTGCAAAGAAGCTAATTGCGACCCAGAGAATTGCGATTTTGCTTTAATTGTGATAAAACCGTGCAGCTCTACCCTCATATGTTGGTTCTTTTGGCAAAAGTGAAGGCCCATTTGACTCCCTAACTCCACTGGAAGCTTGCAGACAGCCATTATTGAAAGTCTGCTCGCGGGGGTTGAGTGTGATTCGTTCCCTCCTCCGTTCACTCACGACTAGAACAATTTCAATTTACTTTTTACTATTTAACCAATCACAACAGTCAACGTAAAGAGAGGGACACTCAACCTTCGTACAACAGGAGCCCCATGTTGAAAATAGAGTCATCAAAAATGAAGGCTATCCTAGTCCAGACAACAGAGACAGACACATCCCCGGAGCATCTTGTAATTATCCCTGTGGACTGGTTGCCTCTAGCTGGGCTCAACCGCAGGCCCAGCCCCCCTCCTCTGCCTATCCGGCTGCTAACCCCTCTGCTGCTAATTTCATCCCAGGGATTAGCCCCCGCTTGCTTGTCTATCTTGTAATATTTCTGGGGGGTGAAAAGCTGGAATATCGCCTTGCCCTGCTTATAATAGGGACTTACTGAAGCGGGCCGGGATGTGTGTGTGCTCCCTTATGCCCACTGCTCAGCTCTGGTCCTGGCTGAGAGATGGAGGGAAATACAGTGGCTCTACCGGGAAGTGACCGCAGTGAAGGAGTGAAGGTGAAAGAGAAAGCACAGTGCTCCTCTACCTACCTGCAGGGCAAAGCAAGCTGTTTTCTTTATGCAGAAGAGAGACAGAGAGCGCTCTATACAGTAATCTCTGAAGCTTGCAACTATAAACAGATGCTAAATGTTGTATATCTTATTTTCATATTTTTCATTTTAGGGGGTCATTGGTTAACAAATACCATCCCTATCCAGCACAAATCAACTTTAGATGAAAACATGTTTATTATTCATATGATAATAATATTTTTTATAAAGCGCCTTACATGCCACTAGACGGCACGGTGGCTGAGTGGATAGCACTCTCGCCTCTCAGCAAGAAGGTCCTGGGTTCGAATCCCGGTTGGACCAGGGCCTTTCTGAGTGGAGTTTGCATGTTCTCCCAGTGTCTGCGTAGGTTTCCTCCGGGTACTCCGGTTTCCCCTACCACTAAAAATATGTGCAATAGTTCTGGCATGCGCCTCCTGTACTGGCGAACTTACTCCCATCTCTGTGTGGCCAAAAATAACAATTGTGAACCGCTTTGAGGCTCTAGTTAGAGTGAAAAGGCGGTATATAAATAAATACTTACTTACTTACTTACATTTTATACCGTTTTTTTACTATATATGTGGCTCTACTACTGTAGCCACAGCTGCCCTGGGGCACACTGACAGAAGCAAGGCAACCAGAATGTGCCATAGGCCCCTCCGACCACCACCAACCACTCACAAAAACACACACACACACCAGATTCATTCTAGGCAATGTGGGTGAAGTGTCTTGCCTAAGCACACAATGGAAGTTTGGCACTTTACAGCCGTAGAGGTCCCAGAGGTCTCTCATCACTGTACTAACCGGCCCTGCCCTGCACAGCTTCAGAGGTCTGGCGGGATCTGGCTTTTGCATGCAAGTATGGCCACAAATGGGTAAATCCTGCCCAAGTAAACAGCGACAGCAGACATCAGTGGGAGTCAGTGGAGATACCCCACGACCCACAACCTTCAGGCTCAAAGGCCAGTGCTCTACCAACTGAGCCACTGTCGCCCATATAGTGAACCATGAGTCAGTTATAGCGTAAGGCCTGGGCCAAAGGATAAAACTTCCACAGTGAGGGACAAATTAAATCTACAGCCCCAAAAGATGCAGAACCTGATTTGTGATCATAAAAAACAGCCAGTACTGTTAAATTGTAAAAATCTTGACTCACTGTGGCTGCGACATAGTTTTATGTGGCCATACCTGCATGCGATAGCATTCAAAGCCTGAGTCAGTTCTCAGAAGCTAAGCAGTGCAAGACCTGGTTAGAACTTTGATGGGGGATTGCTGGCAAAGCATGTGGGTCATTCCTAGCCTTGACCTTAGCCATCCGTAAACTCCGCTCAATTATTATTTCCCTACATGTACAAAACTAAATTAGAATGATATGGTATGGGAAGACCAGACTAGGAACATTCCCACTGCGCAAAAAGAATACTTTCCATCCGAAAATCCTCTACTCACCGAGTAAGAACGACTCAAAGTCTTTATGCCAATGTTCAGTGGGAACTCTATGACCAAATATAGTGTAGCAGCAATCAAAACAGTAATAAAACCAAACTATTTTTAAGACGACAAACATTACGTATGAGTCAGGTGAAGAAGCTTAAGGGTCACACAAGGGACAATACTTTACATAATGACGGTGTAATAAGCAGTGTATCAAGACTTTGGCACGAGCTGCTCCTGCCTTGCTGTCCTTGTAAATAACATGTTTGAAAATGTTTATATGGGCACTGTGACGTCAAACTTTTGATTTGTGTTTTCTCCACAAATATATTCCCCATAATCTATACTTTTCATTTAATCAGTAAGTCTGTTTCTCAGCTTCCAGCCCCAGATCAACATCCAAAATCTGCTGTTCGGCCTTCAGGGGCTGCGGTGCTGGCCCATGACAGCTTTAAGTGAATAATGACAAAGCCGTGGTATTAACCAATCAGCGTCAAGTTGGCTTCCCTGAGGGCCAGTGTTTACAGAGACATCGTGTTGAACAGAACCAAGTTAAATTTGTAATATATGTGGCGCGATTAGTTATTTTAGTTATTTCAACTCACAATGGCTGAAGTAGGCTAAGATATCAATTTGGTTGTAGATAATGTCAATCTCAAGAAAAACGTTTTAAGGAAAGCTAGATGCTAGCAAACTTCAAAGGATTAATCCGCCACTACGAAAGGGGCCCCTGGCTGCAGGCTCCAGGAAGCACCAAACTATCTCCCAGTGAATTGTTCATCTTTATCGTCATGCTTGTGTGACGCTGCTCTGAGTGCAACGGATTGATTGATTTGATTTGATAATGTGCTCCTCGCTGTTTTGTGAACAAACTTGTTAAAGCTCATACTGTTGTACGAGTGAATAAAACAAATATAATGTACCGGTACTTGACTATATGTTGTGGAAATGCAATGCTCTTTTTGGTCTAAATGCTGTGTAGAGCCATGGCATCATTATTATGGTTTGGATTAAGATGAATTAAGTAGGGTAGGGCATCACTGTAGGCGCCTTTCTGAAATGCAAGGCCCGCCACTGGACTTCTGCCTCACACAGAGCTAAGACTGTGGGTCTTTGCACCTCCACCCTCGACTGCTCCTCCTTGGACAAATTACAGTCCTACCTTCTCTGTCAGTAAAATAATGTTTGGTGGAGACAGAGAGGATGCAGCATGTCTATGTAACTGTTCTGTCAACTTGTCAAATGAAGTTTGACAATAGCAAAACGATTGAACAATTTGAGGAGTTTGACAATGGAATTCTCAGCTTACATTATGGAGATGGCCTCCACTCCATCTTGTGGGTCATGTCATGTCTGTCCATCTGCTGATGATGTTTGCCTCTTCCTGCTCTGAATGACCTATAGCCCCATGTCTGTGACGAGCTCCTCTCCATCACTCCTGGCTCTCATTACAGCCGTGGAGAACCAGCCTGTCACATAATTAAAGGCAAAGTTATAAATGACCAGCAGGCCGTAACCCATATTTCACAGGTGGCTGCATATTTATTTATAATTTTTCACCTTTAAATGTGTTTTTTATGCTAATGAGGGCCAGGACACTTTTCAATTAAGTTAGGGCCAGTCCCCTCAAGACCTGTGGGTGCTTGTTATTGGGTATTCAGTTTTGTGTTATCAGTCAAAACATATTAAGTGTAATAATGTAAAACACAGAGTAAGCTGTCCCTGCATCATCCTTGTAAAAGTGTCCAAGAATGCGGATGCCTCTAACATTTTTTGCTTCTCTTTGTGTCTCCCTTGTGCGCAGATATAGAATTGTTATTTCATATTGTATAAGTACAGTACTTGGAGCAGTACCTGTATGGTTCTTTTATGGTGACAGACAGAATGTTCCTCACAGCCTCATTTTCTCCTTAATTGACCCGCGGAGGAAATCAGCCGAGCGACTCCAGCCATCACCTCAGGAGAGCAGCACGAGGGTGTTCTGGCCCCAGCTGCAGTCTGAGGAGAACAGAACAGAGGAACGTGTGATCTGCAGTTGTAAACCGGCGGGGAGACATGTGTTTCTGATGCTCCGAGCAGCCCATCACAGTATGGAAGACACGCTCTGAGGTAAATGTAAGGCAGTCTGTCTATTGTGTGTGTGTGCGTGTGCGCTGCTTTGCCCTCTGCCTGGTGCGTAAAAAAATCTCCATTAATTGAATTCCCCCTAATTTCCCGTCAGCCTGGCCTCGCAGAGCGAGACGCTTGCCTGCCAGCCATGGTGTGCCACACTTCAGGTATGGTGGATAATGGAGGATGACATTTCTGTCTTAACATGCCTGAGGGCAGCATGTGATACATGGCTTTCTCTATGAAGGTTAAACTCAGCTAACCTGCCTTTGGCGTTTCATTACCCACTTGTTAAATACTCTTTTGGTAATAAAATGATTAAATTTTTTATTGCTTCTCTCCAATGAGGCCTCTTTTCAAAGGGACATAATGGATGTGGATATGAACGTGTGTGTGTGTGTTTGTGTGTGTCCAGTCTGAGCATCTACTGTTCTGCGGCCCTGTGTCTATAAAGCTAATGACAGCGATATGCCTCACCATTATTCCCAGCCAAATGACCTGGCCGTCATTATCTGAAGTAGCAATACCTTTCCTCTCAGCTGGAAACATTCAAATAGACATGTTTTACAGACAGCACTCAGTGTCGTGAAGCGAAGTGAAGTATTTCTACTAAAATGAATGGGCCTGACTATTTTTACACCATAAGTTAAGCGCTGTGGCTATAGCCACAGCACATAAAATATTATATTTGGGCCATCATTAGGAATCACTTTGTAAGAAGTCTTTCCTCTGCTGCTATGGCTCTAGAGTGGTTTAGCACATCACACCAAGTTTCATTTTGACAGTAAAATTAACCATAAATCTATTTGATCACTTTGTGTTGCAATTTAAACAGCTCAATAGGTTTATTGTAAAAAAATAAAATACAAATAAAACAATAGATTAATACAAGTTCATTCATCACTGAAAGACTTTCAGGTTTAGATGACCATGCCTCTTTCCCCTGGGCTAGAGGAGTCAGTTCTTGCTGGTCCATCTAAAATATGATGGCAGCCGTCTCTGCTGTGCTCCACTGGACCCTGTCCAACACCTGTTCTCCCATCAGGGGTTGTTGTGTCGGTGTGGTGTGGCTGTGCCACTGTACAGATTGGTACTGCCCAGTTGGGGCAGCAGAAATGATAAAGTATGTGACTGCCAGTGGAAATCATGCAGGATGTAATTAGGAAGGACTGTGAAGACCTGTTTTATGTAGAGGTCTGTTTCATCTTATTATATACGAACATTGACAGAGGAAAGATAGGCCTAACTTTTCCAGCAGCACAGAAAACTTAA
>JAPMNZ010915403.1:0-10734 GCA_029875035.1 Pomatoschistus microps
GTTCTAAAATATTAACAAATGTGTTGTTAGAAGTTAGGTTAAAGCCAAAGATTTATGTTTTTATATCTAACTTTGAATCTTAAATTATATGGCTATTCTTGATATTTGGTCCAGTTGTGAATGCAACCAAAGTTACTGGAAAACAATTTCCAAACTCATGTCAAATAAAATGAATTCATCAAAGTACAAATATATGTTTAAAAAAAAGAATAATATTGATAATGAAATAAAATCACTTTATGCTTTTGGCCCAAACCGGCTCTTTTGTTTTTAATCTGGGCCCCTGACCGAAATGAGTTTGACCTCCCTGAGTTAGAGGAAGTAGATAGAGGCCCTTCTCACACATCACACACAAATCTTCAAAAAAGACACTCTCTGGCCTGGCATCTCTCTCCCAACACTCACTCTTGCTGATCACTCTCTCCCCTCCAAATAATAACACAACTTTTATCGTGCAAATCATAATTGTTTATCATCAAAGTCAATGTGTAAAAGAACCAACCTTTAATGCACAAAAAATACAGGCATCGCCAAGACAAAAGTGTCCTGAGAGCTGCCTCAGACTCCTCCTGAAGATGTCCAGCTGCCACAAAACCTGTACACACACCAAAGGAAGGCAGGATGTCACAAAAAAGTGCTGTTATACTAATGTAAACACTTATATAACAGCCTCCCTCAGTGATACATTGATAAGGAAGTATCCATCATTCTAAAGTGTGAATGATGTTTACTCTTGTTCCAGATGTTGTACCTGAACTGCACTGTTGAGGAAGCAGCTGTTCTGTCCGGGCTCATTGATCAGGCCTTTGGTGAGAGCCAGAGACAGCATGCTACCGGGCTGGTAGGATTTCTTCAAGCCTCCGCCGGATTTTTTGAACATCTTGGCCCATGTTTTGGTGTTAGAACCTGTCACGACAGAGTTGGTCTATTATGGTCAGTTATGAATGTTTTTCAAAGTGAACTGTGATGCTTTGATAAACAGCGTGCATTGTTACTCAGCAGCATGGATACCTTCTCCAGAGTTGGAGGAAGACTTGTTGCAGCTGGACATAGTGGGAGATGGCAGCTGGTGTGGAGCTCTGACCATGGGAAGTGTCCATCTCAGCCCCACGCACCCACACAGCAGCTCACACAGCGCATCATTCAGCCACTGGGCATCCTCAGCCAAGAGCCACTGGGCATGGAAGTGAACGTGGATTCAATCTAAAGGAATAAATACATTCAAACTACAATGTAATAATAATAATAATAGTAATCATCATAAATATAAAACAATAACAAAACATAAGGTTATAGTAGTAATTATTCAAGTTCAAGCGCGCAACAGATGAAATGTATTTAAAATAAACGTAGGCTACTAAAGACAAACACACAGAATGATCTGGTGTTGAAGAGAAAACCAAGTTGAATTGTAAATAACCTAAAAGAACACGAGATGAAACTGTTATCCGTGGAGAACACGTTGTGCCATATTTACATTGCATGGCTCCGCAACGTTTCCAACCTATTGATAATATGGTCCACATGTGTGCACCATCCTGGCTCGCGCGCACACGCGCCATGTGATGCCATTATAAGCTTAGGCTACTGTATGATATAAGCATTATTTTCCTTTCTGCCTGGTTTTATAAAGAGGACATAAATCCTTTGTTAAAAGCGATTAGTGCGTGGTTCGGTCGCTTTGACACAGCAGTAAGCGGACACTGGCAGCACTTCTCTGTACAGTGAATCTACATTTGCCGCAACGCTTTGGACAAAACAAGCGCACTCACCTCACAATAATGAAAACAGTGGTCCAGGATCCAGCTGTCAGCGGTGTACAACCCTGCTCCTCTGCCCAAACCCCAGCGTAGCGAAGGCTTCACTGCAGCGCTCCAGAAGCATGTAGTCTGTCTGTCATAGTGCACCACTCAGAGCGCAGGCATGTGCTTCAGCCCCGCGTCCACATCACCGAGCCGAGGCGAAAACACACCCAGAATGCTGCTGTTGGAGCGGTGCAATATGTTCCCTTTTAGCGCTTCAACGGGGCCAGTGTCGGCGGCCTGTGCCAGAATGTCCGACGCGGATTAGTGATGTTTTGAGACTTGGTGAGGTCAAACTCCGCCCCTAGTGTCGCCTCGAGTGCACTGCTGCTCCACCACCACATCTCAGACTGTGCGTGAAGTGCGCGCTGGTGGAAGGTCAGACTTCCAACTTGTCATGATGATGATGAGAGAAGACATCACATGACTTCAGTGGTTTCATAATCCTGCAGCACCGTGGGTACTAAAGCTTCCCCCTTACACTGCCTTTGTCTAAACCCAGAGCACAATTTGGCAGATATTTAAACAAACAAACAAACAAAACAAGGATTTATTTTAATGTGAAGATTGATCCTTTTCATAATCCACCTACTTCCTGCTGTGAAATAAATATAGAGTTATTTGGATTGCTTACAGTACAGCAGTAAACAGGCCACAGAGTCACAAAATGGGGGCAGATGGAGGGCCTGGCAGGGAAAAGAGAGCCCAGCAGCTTTAAGTGCACACACATGAACAGGCCAGTCAGCAACATTCACACTCTCTGGCTCTTGTGTGTCATCCGGACTGTGTCTGCATGCATGTGGCTGGTGTACAAGCACAACTCTATATCATGTGCGTATAAGGAATCAAAACAATAGGTGGTGTTCATTGTTCTCGCTGGAAGGCAGGTGCATAACTCTATGGGAAAGAAGGCATTTTGGACAGACATTTTGAAAATGAATTTGTTCCCAGGTCGTTATTTGATAGTGGTGAGATTCAAAACCTGTCACATTTTTCTTATGTCTGAATGTCCTTTCTACTAGTCAACATCATGCGTGTTATTGAATATTGTCTCCACTTCTAGAGACTTTTATGAGATAATAATTCGACCTAGTTGTTCTGACAGAATATTGGGGACTTTGCAATTTCATACATCCATGGGACATTGTGGTGGTTTTTGTTTCGTATGGATTGAGCCAGGAATGATAGAAACTGGCTCTAAACAAGACTAGTGCTCTGACTTTTAACAGTTGTGATGTCACATTAGCACAATCTATAAGCTACTTGTACTCGAGAGTGTAATACATTTCTGCAATAAGATCATTTTATTCTTGCTCCTTTTGCTTGTGATCCTGAGTCATGCAGCCAAAGACAATACTATAGATTTAATTAATGAGACGCCTGTTGTTGTTGTTTAGTTATGTATACATTTGCAACGTTATACAGTTTCCTTGAAGCTAGATGTGTGTTTAAAATGATTAATGGACGAAATACTAACAGGAGTCTGAGGCAGCACAAAGCTCTTTCATGCAGTGAGACAATCCCTTGAGACACATGCAGACATCTATAAAAAAGAAAAGAAAAAACATCCCAGTCCTGTTTTTTTTACAGTTCAGATGCACTTTCAAGATATTTTTGGGAATGTTATTTTTGATTCTTCTTTTATACAGTGCCTTGTTTAGTGTGGCAAGTTTCTAAAAACGACATCAATGGCTTGCGCACAAGAATTGAACAAACTTCTCCCAAATGAGAGAAGCAGCTTCACCGATGGCCAAATGTCACACATGAGAAAAGACATCTACACATCAGCATTTGTCCTTTTATTTACATCCCATATCACATTATATCATTTACATTTGTAACTTTGCATAGCTAGTTATATTTAGATATGTACATAAATATGCAGTAAACACTCTTATCCCTAGAAATGTAAGACAACTAACAAAATTGTAACGGGCACTATGTTTGCTGATCTCCATCGGAGCGTTGCGTTCACAGGTCGTCAGACTCTGGCACTGCGGGCGGCTGAAGAGTGATGGTGGGCACGATTATGTGGGTGCCCTCTGAGATCCAGCCCTGGGCCGTCCTGTTGAAGGTGGGCCGCCTCAGCCCCTCCTGCAGCTCCGGATAACTGGGCGGGTTCAGGTCCAGCTCTGGGAGTTTAAACGTGATTCCTCTGGGAGCCTTCTCAAACCCCCCGAATGGTGTGGCCACTCTGCAGTGTCAAATTCATGTTAAAAGTCATCGTGCACAACAGACCTAGACCTAGCCCTGGGCCTTGAGCTATTGTTTGGAGTGCCTTTGGACACCATCCACCCAATTAGACAATACAATGTGAAAAGAAAATAATCTTAGAGGTAAAGGTGCACTTTAAATATCCCCACAGGGCAATTTATCCTCTGCATTTGACTGATACCACTCGGGCATCAATGAAGAGCAGTGGTCGCCGTGGTAAAATGATTGGAGGATTTATAGATTAAAAAAGCATGGTACTGGATTGCTGCATGAGTCTATTTTGTAGTGAACACGTTTCTCCCAGGTGCTCTTCAGATTGGGGATCAAAATCATAAAAAAACTGAGACACTCAATGGGTAGAGAAAAAACTTAAAAGCCTTCATTGATAAATAGGTAAAAAGTAAAAAACACCAACGCGTTTCGGCCTTTAGACTGGAGGATTTACTACACTATGTTTTTAGTGGTAGGGGAAACTAGAGCAAACTTACGCAGGCACAGGGAGAACATGCAAACTTCTTGCTGAGAAGTAAGAGTGCTATGCCCTCAGCCCCTGTGCCGCTCCAAGAAGACTAGAATCTTTTTGTTGGATTTTTTATATAATAGACTTAGATGAGAACAACAACTATTTTATGTCAGTGGCGTGGAGTCTTTTGTGAAAAAGGGCTCAAAAAGATTGGGGAACACCTGCATATACGACTTATTGATCAGAAATGAATAGACAGCTGTAAATGATTTTATAAAGACATGTTGGACATATCAGAAATAGTTATTCAAGGTTTCAATAATGATCAAATAAAAAGCATAGAACCAACATATTTGTGTCTATATTTCATCGCATTTACTGTTTGGCACTCTAACATGTTTTTTTCTCTGTATATGAATGGTTATTCAATACGCTCGATGATGATGACTTTGCATTGTTAAATAAGGTTGTGAAGTTTCATTGTTGCTTCATTTTCAGCTGGTGGTGTGCTGCATAATTTCGCTCAATCGAAAAGGTGTGCCATGGACCAAAAAGGTTGGGGAACGCTGCTGGAATGAAAACCTGCAGCCACACGGCTCTTTGAGGACTGCTTTGAAGACCATCGATCTAAAACATACATGCACCTCACTCTCAGAAAGAATGAGTGCTTAGACTGGTTGTGCTGTGTCCACCTGTTCTCTGTTCAGCATGTAAATACTGACCGGTTAAAGCACTTGTACTCAGGCAGCTCCAGGCGGGGGTCAGGGCCAGGCATTCCCGCTCGGAGTGTTTCAGCCAGGTCAGGGTCACTCAGAATGGCCTCCTCCCAGGGAGAGTGGTAACACTTGTGCAAAGCATCAGCACTCAGTTTCTCTGCTGCAGAGTCTAACAAACACAAAAAACAAACACAATATAATTCAATTAGGAAACAAAGAATGCCTGGAAACTGCAGTGCACACACAGAAACAGTTACTCTTCTGCACATGACCGTCATATATTTTTAAACAACCAACAGAGCAGAAGAGTCTGTGAAAAGGGACTTAAGGAACACTTAACTAAGATGTCTGTCATTACATTCAGAGTCCATAAATAGCACATAGTCAAAGTGCGCACTCATCATATAATATGTCAACAGGAGATGACACCCAATGCAGAAGAAGCAAATCAACATAAGTTCTGTGGTACATCGCAGTATTTCAATGTGTATTCATGTTCATCCAGTTAACTTTGATTGTGCCGTCATTGTAAAACTCGATAGGGTACAATACTGGTTAAGTTGCCAATGTTTTCCACAATCAACTTTATTTATAAAGCACCACTTCCACCTGAGTCCACCTGAGCCTTGCTTCACAAACTTTCTGGCCAAAAGCAAAACTGCTAAAAACTCAGGGAGCAAGGACAAAGGGAGGAATATAGTTTGTGGTAATTCCTTTTAGAGATGTGTCTTGCAAATTTCCTTCTAATTCAACCGTTGTTTGTTCCTTTTGTACAAAGTTCAGTGTGGTTCTCTCTCTCTGTTTGTTAAATGAGGAATCCCATCTTCTGACTAAGTTTCCATATCAGTACACATTTCAGATATGGCTTAAATGCCCTTTGGAATCTGATTTCTGTCAAGCCTGAGTTTGTAAAATTACCAATTTGCCCCAAATCACAACAGCTGTCGCCTTGGATGACTTTACAAAGTTGACAATACAACAACAACAGATCAGAGATTCAAACAGTTCGAACTCAAGAAATACAATAAAAACAAACACACAGGAGTCCGTTGGGAGCGGGATGATCACTGTCCATGAATGTTGATACATGAAATATCCTTCAATCTCCCGGACATCACTGTCCTGAGACCCTCCAGCATCAGCAAGAAACCACTCAAAAAAGAAGTAATCTTACTCTGCCTCCAACGTCTGCATGAGTCCGTCACTGTTCAGATAATCAGATTTGATGATGGCAGGATGGTCGAAGCAACACTGTGAGGAATCTGGGATAACTCTCCTTCGGAGCACATCTTTCCATCTTTATTCCAATATAGCCTAAATTAAGAATATCCTCAAGGGTTTTATATTTGGACCTTTGGGGTCTGGGGTTTGGGCCTCATGACACCCCATGATGTAGAATAGAACACACAAACCGCAGCTACAAACACACACATATCACTTGCACACACACGCACTTGCTTACAGTAGAACTCAGAGAAGTGCAGGGGCAGGGAAGGTTCATATGGTAAGAAGTTCTGACAGATACAGCCCAAGAAAAAAACATTAAAAACATTAAAAGAACCTTGAAATGTATCCTGAAACACACGCAGAGCTACTGCAGCGATATAAGGACTGGTGTCATGTGGTCATTGCCCCTGGTTTGGTCACAGCCCTCATGGGATCTATATTTTCTGTTTGATATTTACCTGAGACGTTGGTTCCAGAATTAGTATTTTGCTGGTCGGGTGCGTTAACTGTGATTTCCACTGTGTGAGTGTTCATGTCTATGAAGTCGTTCTGCAAAACAAACAAGTAACATTTGCTTATTATTGTGACTTTCTGCATGCATAGACACACACACCCACATGCACGCACACACATACACTCACACTCACACACACACACTCATAAAAACACACATGCGCATACAAACACACACATGCACAAACACTCACACACACACTCACACACATACACACATGCACACACACACAAACACACACACAGATAAGCCTCAGTGCAGTGGCATGGCGCCTCAGACTTGGCTGCAGGATGCGAACAGCACGAGGCTCTTGTGTCTTTTATCACGGAGCCGGGACACTTTATCCAAGAGCATATTTTCTGGTACATATGCTCCGTGACAAGTGGACACATCTCCACACACAGACCACACAGACCACGCAGACCACGCAGACCACACAGACCACGCAGACCACACAGACCACACAGACCACGCAGAACACGCAGACCACGCAGACAACGCAGACCACGCAGACCACACAGACCACACGAGCTGTACATCAGAGCAGGCTGAGAGAAGACTCACATTGAGCAGGGAATTAGCCTCATTTTGGATACTTTCAAACGTGTATTTGTCTGATCTTCTTTGTCGCATTTTAAAAAGCCTGGAGCCTCTGTTGGAGAGCAGAGATAACTCCTCCAGCATGATGTCCTTTGGAGTGCTCAGTTTCTTTCCCAGGTCTAATGTGTCACCTGCAAAACACAACGGGCACATTGAAAGACAGTAGAAAATGAGGAAAAATGAGGAAATGAGGGTCACATATTCCATTTACAATTTTTTTTTATCAATGAACTAAATCAAAAGGGAAACTTCGACAAAAACAGCCAAGATGGTGTGAGTACAGGAGATGCTTTGTTAATAACAAGAAGTAAGTGACTAAGTAAGTATTTTTTATTTATATAGCACATTATTACAGACCATGGTCACCCAAAGCGCTTCACAATGTTCAGAGTTCAGATATTATTCCATTTTCTCCACACACAGTGATGATGGAAGTGAGACACCGAACATCAACCCCCAACCATCACCATCTATTCACTCACTCATTCAGTAAAACGTATTTTTCTAAAACAAAAAATCGAATATAGTCCCTCCTCGTGGCGTAGAATACAATTTTCTGTAGTTGCTCAATGGAAAGGATTTCATTAGACTTTGTCCAATCAGGAGGCTGTGGGGGTGAATACGGGCGAGTCTACTAGAGGTGGTTTTTAGAGGAGACTATGATATGAATGTTATTGCTTTCTTCACAATTTGAGTGAAAAACTGTGTTGAGATGGATGAAAAATGGAATGATGCATGATGAGAAATATGGAGGGGTGTATTTCGAAAAAACATGTTATGGTTACTCGATAACAGTGTTCACTATTCACTGCCAGAAAGCCCATTATAAGCAAGACATTTTATTTTACGACTGTTCATAAATAGTAATGCAGATTTGTAACAGCAGCAAATCAGGAATATAGATCCCCTGTGCTGTCCCTCAGTGTAGTATACTGTGTGTGGGAGAAACCTGAACGCTGAATATCAACATCCTATATGTAGCAGGAAGAGTCTAGGGAGGCTGGTGTCTTCTTAAAGGAAATAATGAACAAAAACATGATCTTTTGCAGGATATTTGGAAACTCAAAGTCTACAGCCCTTAAGTGATTTACATTTATATGGACAGCAGTGAATTGAAAATGTAGACAAAAGTGTTGAGAAAAAACTTGACTGTATGAGTGAATAATAGGGAATATGCACAAATATATATAAAATTAACTCCACTTTCACAAAGGAACAGAATCAGATTTTTTTTACAGAATTTTTAAGAAGTTAATTTAACCCATTCGCTATACCCTCAGGTCAACATATCCCACAATGATGATTAAAAGTAGAAAAAAATACCCTAAATCAGTTTCTAAAAGGGTCTAAATTATCCGGGGCCGGACAAGTGAAAAATCATCCAAATTCAGCTTTGACTGTTTTTTTTTTAATCTCTGGTGGGGGTCAATTTCCCCCAAAGGTTAGCACAAGGGTTAAGAAAACTGCCATGATCGTATCTGCTTGGTATTGAAAAAAGATAGTGTTGGAGATCACTGAATGCTTCCTCATCTACTGTATGAGCCGATAAAATGTCCCAGCTGTCACTTGCCATCACCTTATCCAAACAGTTGGCTTTGTGGCACCTCCCACCCCTCTCCTACCCACCCTGAAATAGACTTTGGAAAAGAGCAGGCACAAAGGATTATCCAGCAGAGGTATAAATCATCCCATTAGCTTATTTATGGCTGGAACTGGAGTCCAGCCAAGACACATTTTGAACTCACATCAGCGTGGATGTTGTGTGGAACTCACCGTCCGTGCCGTGAACCTCTCGGCAAATAGCAGCGGCTCGTTTCTTCCTCTCGCTGGTTGACATTGTGCAGAACTGTGACATTTTTGATTGGATATCTGAAAATAAAATTGAAATAGATGAAGGTGTGTGATCAAAAAAACAAGCAACAAAACATCTAAGAATAAGTCGTAATATTTACAGTCTATTATGACTGGAAGCAGAAATTAATTGACAAAATGCACGTATGTTCTGAAACTGAATACAGTCTATTACAACAAAACTACAACTCTACATTTAAAGCTGCTGTACCTAACTTGTTCTGTTTCCTAAATAATACATTGATAATACACAAGAGTTGTAAAAGCAATATGACTGCTACAAGTTTTATCTTCATCCTTTTTGGAAAACATGATTTAGTTTGTATTCTTTAGGAGATAGAAAGAGCCGATATTGGACTCTTTGGGCTGAAATCTGATTGGCTGAGAGAGAGGGGTCCTTTCTTCATACAACACACACATGTGAAAACCAGGGATGAAATCGGATTTGAAAACAAGGAAAAGGGTTAAGATTGCTTTTGTAATAAAGTGAAAAAAAAAATTGGTTTGAAAATTAGGTTCCCCAGCCCCAAATGCAATGCAACCATTTTGAAAGAACAGCCTTTATGTTGAAGACATCTGCGCCTCCTGTACTGGCGAACTTACTCCCATCTCTGTGTGCCCAATAATAACAATTGTAAACCGCTTTGAGGCTCTAGTTAGAGTGAAAAAGGCGGTATATAAATAAAATGCTTACTTACTAAGACGATGAACTAGATTTAAAAGTCATGACCAAAATGGAATATTCGTTTTGAGTGATCAAGTGCAAGTGATCAAATTCTAGATAGTTGTTTGATTCTGTGTCTTGCAAGTGTCTTCCTCTACAGGTCTCCGTCCGTGAGGTGTGGTCCTTACCTGTGCTCCTGTCTCCAGGTGTACGCAGGTCCAGGGGTCAAAGCTTCAGCCGCTGCTCTGATCTTCACTGATCTTCACACTCCCGCACACTAAAGCCAAACTCTGTGACAGTCTTTCTCTGTGTCTGTTGTGAATGGAATGCAGCTTACATCAATAGGCTAAATTTAACCTGCCAAACACTCAAAAGCACTCGCTAACGCCACGGGCCAGGGGAACGACCGCATAGGCCGAGAGGGGATGATGGCATGTTACGGAAATGGACGTGGATGTCTTTTGGATGAGGATCACCCCGATAAAGATGCGCCCCATTGCAGAACGTTCAAAATCTTGGGTTTGCCTCTTATAACATCTTTAATAAGCAAAACGTGTGGCATCCATCCAGAAACGAATCGTCACCAAAACATTTTTATGAAGCTTTCCTAACGCCCTTAGCCAGTTTAATCCACAGTATTCATTTCAACCATATGCTAGAGACACAGCAAAGATAGCAAGAGC
>JAPMNZ010915407.1:0-14391 GCA_029875035.1 Pomatoschistus microps
TTAACATTCTGTTTGTGAAACTATGTTTTGTTCTGTTTTCTCCACAGTTTACAAAAGATGTGCAAGATTACTAACACGGCTAGCGATGAGTCCGCTCTGCATGCAGTCATAGAAGTTACATGTGAGTAACTCTTCTCTTCTGGGGTGTGGCGTTGTGTGCACTGACATATTAGAGTTTTGAGTCATTGACGGATTGTTCTTTGATGAGCTTTAATTGTAATCACTGAACAAAGTAAAGTAAGGTTCAAGTCCAAGTTCAGGAATGTCTTTGTTGTTAAAGTCGGATTTGTTTTAATGTATGTCTGATGTCCAACAAGTCCGTTTTTAATTTCTCCAACACTTGTTGTGTTGAAATAACAAGAACCGGATTCAGACATCTGTCCAACATTTGGTCTTAAAATATAGCATAAGCAGACACCCATTTGGCGCCCTTGCTTTCTATCTGAAACACGTTAGCCACTATTCTCCAAAGAACATGCAGTGCAAGAGTTGTATGAACCCTGACAGAAGCTTTAGATCACAGCGGCTTTTATCAACCTTTTATTTTCTCTGTACGTTCTGTGTCGACTCCTGTGTCGTCTCATGGGGAATCAGCTGTCAACTGTTTAGAACCGTACTGCCAGCTTACAAAATGTTAGCCTTGAGTGCAGTTTGCATAACATAAAAATTAAAATCATAAATGGTGTTATAAAAGGTAGGAAAGTGCCAGGATGATTTACACACATTTATGTTTTCAATGCAAACAGCAGAGACCATGTCACACTCAGGCCCAGGGGCAAACTCCAGCAGAGTATGTTTTTAGTGGAACATGAAATAATAATGATATATATAATGAATAAATAATTCTTTATTTTCAGTATTGTCGGTAAGGGCTACTGTGTCATGTTATACATAATTTGATCCATATAATGTTAGTTTTTGGAAGAAATAGTTAATAATTAAAAATAAATCATTGCCATGTTAGTCAATTACATCTCTTTCTATATATTTGGTCCAGTTTCGGTTCAATCCAACGGAACTAGATTCAGCCCCCAACCAAAATGAGTTGGACAACCTGGCAAAGACAAATAATTCTAACTTTAACACAGTTTGTAATTCATACACACACACATTGGTTCCAGGTTAGGAACACAATGGCCCTTCAGGATTCTGAAAAGAATATCAGACAATATTTAGTGTGACCGTTACTTTGCAGCCCTGCTGTAACAGAGAACCTTTATTGTCGAAAAGTAGGAATGTAGTAAGCACTCAGAACAAGAAATAGAGCTGTCAAAATATGTATAAAATGCAAAGCAATATTTTCAATGATGGCTTTAAACTGTATGCCTACAGTATGCTCATGCAGAATCCACCAGAGCTTCACTTCTGTTGTTGTTGCTCAGCTTTTGGTCATGTTCAAAGTGTGTTTGTCGTTGTTAAATCATGCTGCTGTGGAAGGGCACAATCCCAAGCAGTAAAGTTTATTGATTTCTCACCTTCCACAGACAGAGGAAGTCACCAAGTGCATTCACAATTGCAGTGCATGTTGGCATTCATAATTCCTTCAAAGAAGTGTAGCTCTACTGTCAGCAAAACTCATTCAGGCCCACCCCATGTCAGACCACCAAGACTCTTCCAATGGTGAAAAGAAAGACTGCAGTTTGGACAGGAAGAATAAGGCCATGGAATACTGGAACCATGTCTTGTGTGTAATTAAACCAATATAAACTAGAAATTGTGAGTGACTGCATACCACAAAGTATTGCAAAACAGCAAAACATATAAGTTACCTTTGAACCTCGTGAAAGAAAACATATACCAAAACAATATACATTCAAACCACATTAGAATGAATGGAAACATTGGACGTACAACAAAGAATTGCAATGGTTCAAACGCTACAAAAGTTCCAGACAACAGATCGGAATCTAGATCCTGGATTGAGTCTTTGTCCTGGTCTGGGTCTGAGTCCTGGTCAAGATACGAGTCTGGGTCCTGGCTGGGGTCCTGGTCCAGATCCGATCCTATTTGAGCTTGAATCCAGGTCTGCATCCTGGTCTGAGTCTGGGTCTGGGTCTGCGTCCTGGTCCTTGTCTAACCCTAACCTCCTTTAAATGGATCTCTTTTAACAGCGAAAGGAGACTTCATAAAGTATTCAAATTGAATACTTTTGCACACCACACTACACAGATTATATTTGTTAACATTCATCACCCATTTGCATTTATGTCACAATTATCTGCATTGGTCTTTTTATGTAAAATGCTTAGAATCTTTTTGCCTGGGATCATAACTGGACCTAAAAAAACTGTAGAGGGAGCTCTGCATAGATTCAATAGTCTCCATGATGTCATGACAGACGAGTGAGGTCCAGGCCACCAGGCTGTGGCTGTGCTGCAAAGTAAAGTTGGTCATCGCACAAAATACACACTGTACACTTTGAGGACAATGTGACATTTTCACTTCTGGGTGTACTTACTTTGTTGCCCGCCGTTTTGGCAATAATGGATGCATATTTTGAAAAAGGAACTAACAATAATAAAGAGATATAAGCATTTTCAACTTTTAAATACAATTTTAGAAAGAGTATAGTACGAGTCTCACTTTTTAACTAGCTCCAACGAGCCAATCGCTTTGTCACGTAGTTCTTGACATTTCAGAAGTAAAGGCGCTGACGCACTTTCAGTCTGTCACATGAATCTGAATGAGAATGACCTGCACAGGTCTGCAGCTCTGCAATATTGTAAAAAGTCATTTACTTGTCACTTTACATTGAAGTAGAGCGTAAAGAGGAATATATAATTACCACAGTTTAGTTTTATTCAGAAAGTGTCAGTGCGATCTCACCAATGTGCAATGAGAATTCATGTAGATCCATTTCTAGATCCGTTCGAACAAGGCTGCTAAAGTGTTGTGTCCTAAAGTAAAAACTTCCACCATTTTCCATAAATGAATGTGGTGTGTAAGTGGCTTTTAATCTGTGTGAATTAAAGTAAACCGGTTAAATCATTTGGAACGGTTACAGTCCATTTTAAAATGTATTTGTGGTTTTTACAAGCTGTGAGTCAATTATCAAAATTATAACAAATAAAGGGGTTGATAAATCTCATTTTGCATGTCTGGCATAAATAATTTAGTTTGAGCTTTTGAACGAGTTTCTCCTGTATCATGGGGAGATAATAAATTACAGACGGCCTGGATTAGCTTTTGTTGTTATGTTTGACTTAATAACTTAATAACAATTGTAATATTTCCTTTCAGATTACTATCAACAGAAGATGGGTCAATGAATCGCCAACAATGTGCCTTCCAATCCACTGCATCACTATCATTGTCCTATAGTGTTTATATTTTCTACTCGTCTTTGCTAACAATGCGTGTTGAGATTCTGTGTGTATTTTTGATTTTAATATATGTGTATGCACCATATAAAATTAAGATAATTTAATATTGAAGCACCTATTTATTGAAAGAGTATGTACATAATATTTCACAAATTGAATGTGTTTATTTTGTTTATTAAAGTTGGGCTTGTGTGCATGGTGGAGGGCACTTCCTGCACTGTCTGTCATTATGGACTTTCTTCCATCATCGGCTTATTCTGTTTTCTTCTGCCGGATAGGAAAATGTCACACACTCAGTCAATGTCTTAATTTCATTTTATTTGGCACTGAAACTAAGAACATGTGTGAACTGATTGGAGGGGGGACCTACCATCATATTGAAAATAAAGAATATTGAAGCACAGGACGTTTGTTTTTGAATGGGAAAAGACAAAACGAGCTACAGCAATAACATCATAGTTCTCGTGCGGTGGGAGAGGTGATGGATGTGGCTGAGAATGGGGCTCATGGGACCAGATCAAGACTGAAGGAACACACGCTTGGTTTAAGACATCTTTATCTCAAAGGTGTTATATAACATCAGTATTATCTCATAAAACATTTATTTTTTTATTTATTTTTTAACAAGCTAGGGTACCTAACTTTTAAACCACATCAAATACAACAATTTATCAAGATTCATCTTTATAGTTTTTCCATCGCTAGTTTTTCCATGAACAGTATTTTGAGATTAGGCAGAAAAGTGTAAAATAGCTCTCAGCCCAAAGAGTGACACACAGGGCTCTTTTTTAGGTGTCTGTACTTTACTTTATCACTAATTTGATGACATATTCCTTAATTTCAACCCAAATAATCTGTACTTTCTACTTATAAGTAAAATCTTTACCAAGTTACATGTTTTTGGGTTTTTTTTCAGCTTGAAACATTTCAACAGCAGCGACAGTATCATGTTGTTTGAGTCCCTAAAATGACTCTAATAAATTATACTGTATTATCCGGCAATTTGTCAACAAAATACATTGTACTTATTGATTTTAGCAGATACAAAGCTTGTGCATTTACACTCCTGTACGTGCTTCAGCGCAGGATAGTTTTCAATACTTTTTCTTATTGATTTTTATACTTTAAATACTGAAAGCACCATTCAAAGTACAGGGGAAACTGAAGTACCAATATTTAAAAAGTAAAGTAAATGAATTAAATAACGTTGTCATTTAACATGTCAGAACAATGCCACAAAATGCAGTTAACCAGGTATCGGATATTATTTACAAGACAAAAAAATATGAATGCATACATTTGAGACTGAACAAAGCAGCTATATGCCGCTTAAAAAGTGAAACCATATAGTTCATTTCATGCAAAGTGGTATGTTCCATGCTTTTTGTTAAATTGTTGATGGTTATGGCTTACAGACCATTTTCTAAATGTCTAAGTTTAAAGGGGGTTGCAAGGATTTGGGATTTTTTTTTTCTAACAAACTGTGAGACAATAATCAACATAAGAAATAGAGGCATGATATATCTCTCATCTGTCATATATTAGTTCCACATTGTGAGTAATAACAAGTACATGGACTTTTAAAACCACACTCAAATATGTTTAAACATGTAGGAGCTAAGTAAGCATCATTTTTGTCCCAGTTTACAAGAATCCCTTAAATCTAACCTGTAATAAAAACACTGCTATCACAAGTCAATCTTCGAAGTACTCGCAGTTGCCAGTATTTCCTCCACTTCTGTTTTACCTCCTGAGACTTTGACCACCGCGGCGATGCACGCTCCTCGTCCCCTCGTCTCTGCAGGTGTTACTGCTTTAGACACATCCGTTGCAAAATCCCTGGCAGCTCTTCTCTCCTGTCTCTGGCAATCACACACTCAATCAGAGCTGTCAGACATCATGGACTCTTGGACTTAACAGGATGTTGAGCAACTCCAAATATACTTTGGATAAGATCAGCAAAGGCTTATCATTGAGTAATAACATGTGGAACGCATATCGAAACTTTTCACAGCCCTTGGGGGATTTTATAAATACTGTAACATTTGATTTGTAAGTGGGTAATCCGGGGTCAATTTGCTACTAAGGTCTTTTAAGATGAAAATGTTCCAAATATGCTTTATTTCCAAGAGTTCATGCAGAGAGATGTTGGTTGTTTTTAATAATGATCAAGCTGTTCAGACCAAAAGTGTTTATTTCTATATAGAGCTAAGCAAAAACAAAACAAACAAAATTCTTCATATGCGGCTGTTAAGATAATATCCGACATATCCTACTGTTACCCATGCAGTCCTGGTGCACTGAGTCTTCCTGTTACGTTATTATTGTCATTGTGTATTTTAGTATCTTATCACCCAAACAAGTACAAAGCTACATTTCGCTCCAGCTGCATTCCTCTTGTTCTGTGTCAGACGCCTGGGAATTGATAACTGATTGTTTTCCTTTTTTTGTGGTAGTAGACTGCCATAAAGAGGCTGATAAAATATTTTGAAGAAAACATACAACAAAGCCAAAGATTACAACAGTTTAGTTCTCACACTACTACATATCTTGGCCAAATCATGCATTATTCAAGGTCGCATCATTTACAGGGTTTTAGAAAGGCAGTAGTAGGTCTGTAGTTTGTAGCAGAAATATTGTTCGTAGTAAGTATGGTAACTGTAATTCCTGGAACAATTCACATGAAAAATAAAATCCACTTATATGGGCAGCAAAGGGATTAGCATTGTGTGCTTGATCCTTGATTCTACCTCTAGATGGGGTCTTTTGGTGTGGTTTGTTTGTTCTTCCTGTGTCTGCGTAGAATTCCTCCAGGGGCTCCGGTTTCCTCAACTACTAAAAATATATACATTAAGTCCAGCACGCGCCAATAACTGAGGAGTGAGAGAAAAAATGCCCACAAGAGTGTAATGGGTTTTGTTAAAAATAAAAAATTATGTACTATTTTTTCATGATGGTGTCTAGAAATGATACATTTATAAAATATGATGTTGGCCAGTAGAAATGACTTCCTGACATCGGAATAATATAATTTGTGAAAATAGTCATTACAATGATCTGGGGAAAAATCTTTCACACAGAGTTGTATTGAAACCTTCTATCCATCTATCCATCCATCTTCTTCCCCTTCAGAGGGGGTGGCAGTCAGAGCTGCACCCAATTCACAGAGCACCAGCCCCTCACTGATCCTCCTGCTCCTGCAGGAGGTGAGTCCACAGGAGGATGGCTGCTCCATCAGTGATGGCACAGCCTTGATCTTTCATTGGATTGAAACCTTCCCTCCAACTGAAATAGAGTGATCCAATATGAACACAACCTATCGCATGTTATAGCCATTTCAGCACTGGAGAGTCCATAAATGTAAGCCACCTGCATTCATTATTAGGTAAAGATTATCCTCCTAAAACATCAAGCACCTGAATGAGTGGGGGTTCCCTGCATGTCTGAGTGGCCAGGCGGGGCAGACGGGGGACACTAGATCCTAATCTGCAGGATATGGCATTTGTGGAGACAAACAGCGGAGATTAGGAGAGGAGACAGAGGATGCACAAGGGACGACATGTGGGAGGGTCATAACACAATTAAACAATAGCACCAAATCCTCACTCGGGCACCTCTGAGAAATAGCACCGTGATAAGTAGTAAACAGAACCCAAAGCCTCCTGTCACATAGAACCGGCCACTGGCATTGTTGCAAAAATAGAAGAAAATAATGTTTACAAGAATGCTCGTATTAGTTATTTACTGAGAAAACAGTAATAACTGTTTTGGTTCGCTAGGTCAAAACAAAGATGTTACAAAATATCTTGTACGTCATTCTCTCCCTCTCATTTACTGCTATTTTACATGGAACCAATCAAATTTTGTATTTAAAAGCAATGGTAAGCAAACGTGTTTATTTATATCGCCAGTGACAGTAAAAATAGTTTTAGATGCTGACTGAATGCAGCTCATGAATAATTCATAGCCTTCCTTACGTGTGTAGTTTACACAGCTCTATGAGTCACCAATAAAAATGTATCCTCCATTAGTAAATTGACACAAGAGAGACACATGTCAAATGTCATTTTGTTTGTAAAACAAAACACTTATTCAGGGATGATTTGTATCCATCAGTGAGTTGCCTCATTCAGCGTCTCTACTATGGGAGCAGGGCTCTGGGGCAGATGTTCATGTTGATGGATTGACAGTCACATTCTGGAGCTCTGTGTTCCAGCAGCTCAGCCTCTTTGATCCCAAGAGCTGGAGGAGCTGGCACGAGGGTCCTACACCTCCTCTGCACCCCCACACGCGCCTCTGATGCTGCCGTGCCTAATAGTCTCACTGACAGGCTCCTGCTCAGCCTCATCACACAGTTTGGTCCCAATAGCTCCATAATCTTTATTGAGAAATGGCTTCAGAAAAATTGCTGTAACTTATAAGGACACCTTTTAAACAAAACTAGCACAAATGATCAAAATATAGTTCATTTATAATTGTTTTTCTCATCAACAAGAAATACAAAGAAGTTGAGTCCACCATAAACATAAATACTTCCTACATTGTTGCAGGCTTTATATCCAAATTTCAACTTCAGAAACAGAATATAATGTTATATACATAAAACATGATATATGGACACAAAAATATGAGAAGAAACATAAAAATGATCTCATGAAGAGTAAGCACTGAGTGAAAATGGCCATAGTTACTTTGCAGAAGCTAAAGAATGGGTTCTGTGTCGTTCCAGTTGACTGCAGCATCTTTCCACCTAAACCAAAAAACAAACAGAAATACGAACTATCAAACATTACAATAGAAGACAAAGATATTGGTAACATATGGATTATTTATAAATATAAGAACTGTATCAAAACGTTTCACAAAAAAAAACAATAAAGACCTTGGAGTAACAGTATAGTCTTAAAAATGATCAACAACCAGCACTATTTTTAATTCAAGACAAGTTTAGTTTAAGGTGCGGACCTGGTGCGGATGCAGAGCTCCAGAGGCGGAATGAGTTCTGAGGCTTGGTCCAAACAGGTGGCCGATCTGTCAACACCTACAAACAACATTCATTATTAAAAATGTACTACTTTTTAAGTTTTCTGTCTAAGTGTGAAACTCCTCCAAAGGTGGTGGAGAATGAGCGTGTGTAGATCCTGTGGGACTTCCAGATACAGACCGACCGAATGGTAATGGCGAACCAACCTGACATTGTGGTGGTAGACAAAGGGCAGAGGGAAGCCGTGGTGGTGGACGTGGCAATTCCAAGCGATGGTAACGCCAGGAAAAAAGAACAAGAAAAGCTTGAGAAATACCAAAGGCTCAGAGAGGAGCTGGAGAGGGCCTGGAGGGTAAAGGTGACAGTAAGTGCCCGTGGTGATCGGTGCACTCGGGGCAGTGAACCCGAAGCTGGAGGAGGTTACAGCGGAACCCTGGAACAACCTCGGAAATCTCGGTCCAGAAATGTGCAGTGCTAGGAACAGCAAAGATACTGCGCAGAACCCTCAAGCTCCCAGGCCTGACCCGAGCTTAGAGAGTGATAACCGCACGCGGAGGGCGAAAGGTGTGTGTGTATTTGGTTTTTTTTTATGACTACTATATTGACAATTTTGACAATATTGACAATTATGACTACAATAAAAAGTGCTGGCACTTACACACACTGAGGCGGATCTCCTCCTGCTGATTTGACAAGCCATCATAGTAATAGAGGTCAAACTCCTTCAGGTGACTGGTCAACAGCTCCCTCTGCAGCCCAAACAAAACACTGAAATGACTCTCGCTGCAGACCACCCATATGGGGAAGCGTGGAGTCTTCAAGAAGTTTCCAACCTAAAGAACACATCAAAGGATGGTACAAGGATGAGGAAACTTGTCCGAAAAATACCAGCAGTGTAAAATGTAGTGCTATCCTTTTTAATTCACACAATTGGTGTGGCCTTACTTTGCAGATGTTGTAGTGCTCAAACAGAGAGAGAAGACCAATATCACTGTTATGCTTGATTCCTTTCAACAGCATTAAGTTACTATTTCCAGAGTCCAGCTCCATATCGTTGTCAAACACGTTGGAGACAGCTTGGCCACACAGCAACAGGTTGACAAGTTCCTAAGAAAGAGAATTAAGTGATTATGAAACATCAGTCTTTCAGTGATTAAGTATTGGCAGTAAAAAGCACTGAATAGATTATATTACTCTATTTCACACCTGCACAGTTACCACAGACATCAACAGAAACACAAACACAGATGTATAACCCCAATCTCCTCTCGCCCATTCAGAAAGAGACAACATAATACAATAGCATACAGTACAATTCAGCAAACCATAGGAACCGCGACACACACACATTTTTTTTGTACATTAGGTGGCGGAGTTTCCAGATGTTTTTGCTTTTTTGCATACATTTCGATTGAAATTTTAATCTTGTGGTTATTTTGGAATTGATATAATTATTTTGGTAATTGTTTAATTTGGATATACTTAAAGTTGGAAAATCAATTTAGTAATTTATTGCTATAGCTAATTTTCATTTCTGTACAGTATATCTATTTGACAAGAAACACTAGCGTTTCACGGGCGCAGTGCAGAGTGTGTAGTGGAGCCACACAGTTTTTAGGCCTTGCTCCCTGACTTACAGTATTCTTGCTTCTTGCCTGATTACTTACTTTATTACGGTAATTTTTTGTCCTGTTGTATTTTGCCTTTTTGACCCAGCAAAAGTCTTGCATTGCACCCACTCTCATGGAGTTATTTACCACAAGAGTCTACTGTATGGCTTTACTGTTTCAAACCCTAAGCCTGCAGTTTTTAGTTCTTTAATTCAATGAACAGTGGTTTAGATTTTTTTTTCAAATCTGAAAAGCGAGGACATAAAACAGTGTAGGAGGAAATCACAGAAAAGTCGGTAGTTCTACACACAGAGATGGTAAGAGGGCATCTCTCTACCTGTGTGCAGTAACCGTGGGCTCCGATGAGAGTGGTGGTGGGCACGTCCATGTCCTCTCTCAACCTAAACATCCACAACACAATGTCTTTCACTTGTATTTCATGACATATGTTTACAGGAGTTCCACATACTTGTCAATAGAGCGAGAGAGAACCGCTGATACGACTAAGAGCAAACATCCCATCACAGTGGACTCAAACTATGAAAATAAGACCATTTCCATAAACAAAATTATTCTTATAAATCAATGAAGGCCAGTAAAAAGTCAATGTCATGCCTGTTCAATATGCTGGTCGAGAAATTGCTCCAAGACTATTTGGTCACCCAAAGTGAAAAGCAAAACCTATAAAAAAAAAATGTTTTTGAGTTCAAGAAAATCATCCTGATGTGCTAACTTGAGCTAGTACACAAAAAAGTGAGAGAACTAAATGTTACATGCTCAGGCTAAGGTTAAGACATATTGACATATTCTGGGCATCAATTAGTTGGCTAAAAAGGAACGGTGCTATTACAAGTTTTCAAACCAAATAATGACATTACACAGACAACCATGTGTAAATCGGTATTGTGGTGCATCTGTGAAAAGGCAGATGGATGTTGAAATTTCTTCCCAAATGGTTTCTGCTAAGTGAATATGAATGTTTTCAACCTCCCCAAACTAAGACAGCTTTGAGCAATTAATGAACGGAGCGACGGCAGACTTACACTTTCAAGTACTCCGTCAGATTTATACTTTCCTGTGGGTATAAAATGTTTTGATCCCGAGTTCCTGAAAAGAACAGATAATAACTTTAAATATTATGATGGGCTGATTATTATAATAGATTTGTGTATTGTTCATCATAGATATGAGTCAATAAAGAAAGTTTGTAAACGTAATCAGGATATCAATAACACTGTATATTAATGAATGAATAAATACATCCATTATTCAAGTAAAAACGAAAAGTAAGACAATCCAAACCACCATCTTACATTGCTACTATGACTTGTTTTTCTTCCCCTGCTCTCCAAAGGATTTCTGCTATGGCAAGAACTAAACATTTTCTTCTGGTGGCGTTGGACGGCCTTAATTTGCTGAAAACAAAGTAGTAGTTGAATTAAAACTGATAATATGAGACAATACACGCAATACACTTAAAGTTAATGGGTAAAACAGCACAACAAAGAGATAAAAGCCTTTTCATACTTGAAGCAATTGCTGCCGTCAGAGTTTTCAAACAGCATTTTTTTCATAACAAATCCTTGCACTGAGGCCAGAACTCCACAAGGACCACCCTTGGAAATATGAAACAGACCAAGGATTTTAAAAATGTAATGATTTTGTTTGACATATTTCTGGGTGACAAACCTTTGTTTGTACAATTCCATATCGAAGATCATGTATTTCAGAGAATGTGAAACCCTGATTCCTCCACTCAACACTGAAACAATTTAAGCTGGAGCCAAGAAGAACCACTTTTAATTCCTGAAAAAGACAAAAAAGTGAATCAAAGGAAACCACAAACATCTTTCTCATATTTAACACAAAGTACTTAAGTTACAAACCGTGGCCGTCTGCTGATCCATTGGACAGCCTGTCCAACTCTGTTTTGTGATGGTTTTATTAAAAAACATTCTGGGAAGGCTTTGCATCTCCTCATCGTCAATGTCATCTGTAAATAAAAACATTCCCAGCCTTTTTTGGAAATTCTTGTTAAAAGCCGAAATAATAAAAAACTCTTACCCAATACCATTTCTGATACATTTACATTTGACACATTCAAACTGGACTGGACTCTGGAGGATGGAGAAAAGATGGGTAAAGATATGAAAAGTGTGAATTGTGTAAAGTACTTTTTGTAACCTTTTCTCCATTTGTGAGGTCAGCTGCTCCGCAGAACTCCCTTGAACAAATTCGTAATGGTCTTTGTATGAAGGAGAGTGAACAGTTTTTAATAAGCAATCCTCGGCATCTTTTTCCTTCTCATTATGGGGCAGAGGCTGAATATATTCTGCCTTTCTTGTTTGCCTTTTCTTGATTGATTCCTTTTAAGTAGATACGATCAGCAAATACAGTACAATATCACATAATAAAACACAATGATTAGTGAACCTCAGGTGTGCTGGCTATGGGTCCTGTCATCATGCCGCGCCTTGGGCGACTCGTCTTATTTCTTTTTTTGCTCTCAGTAACGGGGATCTTCAGGTCGACATCAGTTCCCTGTCCATTTTGGTCATGAGCAGTGAGACTGCTTTTGTGATGAGCAAAGCTCTGTGTTTTTTCTGGAAACAATAAAGTAGTATGGGATGTTTTGGGTACTTCTACTTGTGACCTAGGGTAGAGAGAAGAGTCCCGTTAAGCCCTCTTTCCACCAGCACTCCTTGGCCCTACTCTGCTCTACTTTACTCCAAATGGACGTTTTTATCAGGTACTAGGCACTTATTACTACCTGCTTGGTCCTGGTTCTAACCTGGTCAAGCTGGAACTTATGTGTTCTAACCAACAGATTGGCCAGAGTGCTGCTGGAAGCTATGGTTAGGTTCCTTGGATACGGTACCAAAGCCCTGCTCACCAAGTAGGGCGGGTGGAAACGGGTCTTTGGTGAATATTTTATTGTAGCAAACATTAACGTACCTTAATGCCATGCCATCGTCAGTGTTAAAATGTAAAGAACGTGCATCCAGTTCATTTGTTGTACCGTCAATCAAATGTTTAACAATTATCTCAAGGAGTGTTTTGAACTGGGAATTCTCAACCTGTAAAAGGAACAGCTTTATCAATATATTGGAAAGTTACGAATTAGCTATGCCCTTGCCCTAAGTTATCTAGTGCACATTTACTTTACTCTTTCTGTATAGAGCCTCCAAGTTGAGCATCTGCCTCAGTTGTGATCTGTTGTTGACACTGGCCTCTGTACGGGGATGCTCTTCATCCATACACGCAATCGTCTTCTTCAGACCCTGCCAAAGAGCACGCATGCAATAAGACAAACTCGATGTTTAATCAGTCCATTATCTATCAGCCTTTTATGACTAACCTAGTTAGCTAGACATCGAAGTAAAACCTTAACCAACCTTGCGACTCAAATATTCCCGAACAAGCGAAGACGAAATGTCTTCAACAGAAATTGTCATGTTGGAATAATATTTCCTGCGTTGGGGCCGTCATGAAGCTATGTTCCGTAGTGTAGTGCCATCAAAGCTCTTTAATCAACACGTTGGCAGAGATCTGGAGGCTAGCTCAGCTCGGTCTTCCCGATCCGGAAGTGTTTCCATGGCGATGCTCGCTACTGCTTCAGAGATCGTTTCAGGAGCAGAGATGACATCAAGCGCATATTATTACAGTCTATATTTATGAACTTCTCCAACTCCATATTACCACAGTTCATTTAACCATCGATCTGTTCATGACATGGGCTTCAGCCTCTTATTTATTAAACATGTTTAAGACATGTTCACGTAATATGTTCTTCATTGTGCACAGAGATCGTTTCAAGAGTAGAGATCACCAACAACAAGCACACTAGGAAGTTTGCTCTGTACTTCAGGCTTCACTTTTACTGAAGTACAGGTGATGGGTGAGCAATCTTCCTTTGTTTTGAGTAATCCCTGTACGACTGAGAGTTTACACAAGCACACTCAATGTTTATAATTTTATTAAAACATTGTATCAACATCACAAAGAGTTCAGTCAGCACACACTATTAAACAGATCCAAGCATACAACAATATCAACTGCAAGAATTTGCCAGTCCATAAAAGAAGAATGGAAGCCTAGAGTTACAAAAGAAAAACAATAATCACACTTGAGCAGCAAAAGAAATCAATAGGGAGGGTAAATATATTAATAACGTCAGTACGAAGGAAGTACAGTACAAGTTTAGGTTTCTCTTTGACAAGCAGTTGGTATTTTCTTTTTTTTTATTTAAATAAAATTGCTTTTACCTAATCAACCAACCAAAAAAGGATAACATGATTAGTCGTTTTGTCACATTTTAAAGAACACATTTTCCAATTAGCCTGTCAAAAGTTGTAGATTAATTTTACCATTTGAATATGATCCCAGAATTGTATTTACCAAACAGCATTGTAATCTATGCCTAGTGCCTGTATAAAACATCAGCACAGTCATCCATAAAAAACTACACTAACAT
>JAPMNZ010915428.1:0-11342 GCA_029875035.1 Pomatoschistus microps
TTGGAAACATACAGTGTATAGGCTTGATGCACTTGGTGTCTTTGAACCCAGCGTTGTTAACTGGTCAAAACACAAACAAGAGATTACATTCATTTAACTAATAATTGCTCAGCCCTAAGAGCCAAATAAGGCCTCAAAGGTGTATTTTGTGTTTTCTAATAAAATGAAGACAATATGTTGTAACAAAATTCTTTGTCTATGATTATGCCATATCTCGTTTTCTATTTTTAGAATATGTTAGAATAATCCCAGAATATCTACTTGATTCACTTGCAAAGTTATATGTAAGTTTTAGAGAAGTAACCTAATTAAGACCCTGAAAGATGAGTTGGCTTGACTTTTAATCACATGGTAGTGCTGACCTTAAGCTGGTGTCAGCCGGGCCTCAAATGGTCAGACATGTGCTGATGCAGATGTCTCATTCACATGACTCCTCTTGAAACAGGCATCCTCATTTGAAATGCTATTATTTCTATTTATTAGTTTGTATTCATATTAAACATCTGCCAATTCCATCCAGTGGGCAAACCTTGAACTTGTGGTTGACCCATTTATTTGCTACTTAGTTTAAGCTGATTTGTAATGAGCATGATTTAAAACACTTTCACCGGAGTGTTGAGGAATGACTGTGAAGGGTCATTTGTGCAAAGAAAGGCCTTATTGTTTGGAAAGGGTAAAAACAAAATGTATTAGACAGTGCCAGAATATTGACATTTTAGAAGGATACTGAGTAGCTTTACTTATCAACTTTATCCTTTGATTTAGACTCAAACTACATTAGAAAAGATTATTGCTCAGTGGGTTAATAATGCCGAGAATCAGACTCTAAGACTTCTCTCTGCCAGCTGTACATCTTAATATGTTCCCAGAGGCCTTTCCACCCTCCTCCTTGTGTTCTCCACCTTACACAGCCCACACCTCTCACCCATGGGTGCCCTCCCTTTTCCTATATCACCTCGTCATCTCTCTGACAGAGCATTCACAAGTTCTGAGGGCAAACATGTTGGAATTATTAAGATCCCATCTCACTGTGCACTTAAGAAAGAGCTGCAACACTTTGCAAATCTAAGCAAAGATCTGGCCTTTTCCCTTATTGTCCACCTTGTAAAAGTTTGAATAAGTTGACACTGGCTGCTGTGTTGTAGTAGCAGGTCTTCCAAAAGTGTGTGAGTGAGAGAGAGAGAAATAGAGAGTAGGAGGAGGGCTGGAGAGAGAGCAGTGAAAAGGGGTGAGCGGCATCAAAGCGTTGCTCTCAGCTGCAGCTGCCAAGCCTCCTCGTCCCCAGTTAGCAGCCATCCAGCTGTCAGGCTGCGCGAAGAGGAAGAGAGGGGGGAAATCTCTCACCAGCCATATGGTCCCCAGCTCTGTCGGAGACACTCCACGCTCCGTGGGCAAATGGCAAAGTCATATATCTAATCAACACTCTTAATATCCAGACCTGAGACCTGGATATTTCCAAAGCTTTGCCTTTCATCGACCTGGCAAAGAGGCTGGAGGGGGAATGACCAGGCACTTAGTGTAGTTATGCTCTATGCCAACATGACTGATAATGTGAAACACGGAGGAGTCTGTCTTGTTTATGTGACAAACTAGCATGTTTCCAGAACATCAGTGGAGCCTGCATTCAAGTGAGGTCCAATGTGATTATGGGTATAATTATCCTCTGACAGACATAACTGACTACAAGAGACCTGCACCCTCGAAGAGTAGCCTGTTTTCAAGACCTGTGGGATTGTATTTGCCCACATCCATTTGGAGCAAATCATTCGAATCAACCCCAAAGAAGAACCACACTCCAGACACCTGATGTTGCCCCATCTGAAACATTATTTTGACTGTAATATATGCTGCGGATTGACTTGAAACCCCTTTTAGTTGAACAGAAGCTGTTAGCTTTAGCACAGCTAGCCCCAGAGAGAATAGGCTTGAATATGGCTTTGTGTTCTATCTGTTAGCGGGATGCTACACCTGCTCATCTAATCCTGGCAGGCCTGTGCCTTCAGTCTCTCCCGCTGCAGTGTAACGGACGCCTTATGGCACTGCAAGCCGCGCCGAATCACGGGGAGGTTTGTCGGTATTACAGCGACATCGCTGTGCAAAGCTTGGAAACCACCATCACCCCCTCCTCATTGGGACAAATCCTCCCCAGTTTCTTTTCAGTAAACACTTATTAGAGTAAGGATGGGGCCTGCTGCCTGAATGAGGTGTTGGGAGGCTACAGAAAGAAAAGGATAGGGTAAGATATAACCAAAAGTAAAAAAAAGAAAAAAATGTAGTCTATGGGGGCACAAAAGGTAAAATGGGAGTCATCCGAGTTTATGTAATCTTTGCACAGGCCAACAACCTGGAGCAAAGGCTATTAGGAGAAATGAGGAGGGAGTTTAAGCGCATGGGAGATGGATACGGCCGTAGTGATGGTTTGGAGGGACGCTAACTTTAATGGCCTCACTGGGTTTTTAATGAGTGTTGTGCCCCAAACAAAACGAGCTAATTAGTGTTATCATCCATACATCAGGCCAACACAGCCTCACATACACGCACAAACACACTAGCAGCCTAACCCAGCTCCTTAAGCAGTTCAAAGAAATATATTTTATATAAGCCTGTAACATGTTTATCTGAAAAACATGAAGTGAACAAATGGAAATGTCCTCTTTGATCAGAAATTACAAGAAAACTCTTGGATACTTACAACATTCCTTTCTAAATTGATAGTTTAAATGTATGCGGCCACACTCACTTAAGGAGCTTTTGATTTTGTTTTTTCTCTCTCGCTTTCTCTCCTGCACACAAGTACACACTTTAAGACGCAGAAGGCCGTGCCCTGTTTGTGAGCCGAGCGATTATGTCTACACTGGTTTAAAGGCAGGATAACAATGCTGTGAAAAAAAACACAGAAAGGGCTCAAGCAAATACATCCAGGCATTTGGACTCTGCTCTGTTGTTACCTGCTCGTAAGCTGAGTGTTTGTCACGCCATCGCCTCTGGTTGACCATGCCGCCCCACCAGCCCCCCCTTTATTTCTCTTGCACTAAGCCTATTATAAAATCAATAAACAATTGAGCTTTTTTCCAGTCCTTTTAAATCTTTTTTCTCCTCTATATATCCTCTGAGATGAAGGGGAGGCATGAAAGAGAGAAAGAGCAGCTTGTTGGGAATACATACACTTAGTTACTGTTGCGCACTGGATTCAGTGAGTTTGACCTATTCAAGTGAGAAAAATAGCAATGAACGATTGACTCCTGATATGTGAGAGTTGCAGAGTATTTACCATAAGATCAGCATTGTCCCTATAGTAGGGATGCAACAAAAGATTATTCTGATAAATAATGAATCTAGCCAGTATTCCTTTTTAACTACATTTACCTACATTTCGCCAGAGGGCTTTCTAATGTATTTTTTTCTTAATTGTATTTTTAGACAAAGGTATATCATATTTAAATGTAGACATATTGCATTTATGCATATAATTTTACTTAAAAAACACCTCTGTAATTAGCAGCTTCAATAAATAATCTCTTGAAAAAGAAAAGAGTTGTGATTCATTGATGAATTGGTACGTCTCTACTCTATAGCTGTGTGTTTGTCAGAACTGTAAACAGTTTTACCACACGAGGACTTTTATAATTTACATCATTTCCTATTACATTCAAATGCCAAAAAGCAAACGCTCAAGTAGATGATTGAGGGATTTTTAATTGTCATATTCTTGAAATGTAATAACCCTTGAGTTGATAAAAATCAACAAACACCAACTTTGACAGCTGATTTTCAAATTAGTCATCAGGAAAAAAGAAAACCGCGTTTGCAGATTTTAATTCTCTTTGTCAGTTTAAACTCATATTTCAAACTCAGCAGGGAGAGATGACAATGTAAACCTCTCCATTTCCACAAGTCGCACAAAAGTTGGAAATTAGAATGTCGTCTACAAAGCTCCATCCACCCCCCTCCTCCTGTGTCTACCCCTTTCCCACCAACATGTCTGTTTGTTTACTGCTCAAGTCTTCTAGGGAGTGCAGATACAGTAATTATCAGTGATCAAAAACTTCCAGGTTTTTCAGCAGATGCTTTTGATGTATGGATGACACTGTCTGTTTCCGCCATCAGTTGCACAGAATGCAAGCAATTTGCGCGTTTTCCCAGAAGACTTTGTGGTGTAGATCCCATTGATAATGTAAAAGTAACTCTGAGAATCTTCAACTAAGTTTCTACAATAATCAACTTATTCTTTAGATTTGTTCATAAATATTTTGTCGACATGCTGTCCAGAGTCCAGTGGGCGAACTTTGACCACGACAGATTTCGNTTTAGATTTGTTCATAAATATTTTGTCGACATGCTGTCCGGAGTCCAGTGGGCGAACTTTGACCACGACAGATTTCGCCGAGCTGTCGGTTGCATCATCTTGGACACTATTCTTTTAGCTAGCCTCCATTTTGGCCCACCCGCTTTCAACATGTCCGCTATTGGCTGACCCTGTCATTAACCGAGTTCCCATTGGCCAGCAACCTCCACCCCCTCGCTTTGAGCCAACTCTTGATTGGACGACTCGAAGGATCTCTGGAAAGCTCTTGTCAGGGACAGAGATGTGGACTAACGCAGTCAACTGTCCATGCTTTCCTTGGCTGCGTGCTTTGTTCGTCCATCGAGACAAGACCCACTAGACACCCATAGAGGGAAAGAAGCCGAACCAGCATTTGGCGAAGCGCTCGTTGTTCCCCGGGTTTGTCCCCCATCGAGACCCTGTGTGGGCCGCTGGTGCTGACTGGGCTGGAGGCAGCTTGATGTGGGCATGTGTGTCATGTCCCCCTCTGTCATCCACCAGACGGAGGGCTGTATCATGGCTATGGTCCTGTCACACTTGGATGATGCCTCTTCGCCTCGCTCTGACAGTGACTTGCCTTAGTTACAATTACCATAAGAACCAGTTCTCTAGTGCACCTGGTTCAAAAGGTCCGTGAAGCAAAGATTGGAAGATTGGCAGGCGCTACACTCTCTCTCATCTCTCGAGTTGTGGCATTGATTTTGGTGGTCACTTTTGAACCTAGCCACATTGAAGTTTGCTAAATCTGGATGCCATCTTATTTTACAGTTTTGCAACACGGTCAACCTTTTTGATAATCAAATATGTCAGAAATGTGATATCAAGGTCAGGATAATGTTTTCTCCGGCCTCCGCTTCTCTGGACCTCTTTAATTAGGACCTCTGTGCAGCTAGGGTATACAACAGGGCAGCCCACTGAGAAAAGTGTTTTTTGAAGAATGCATGACAACAATTTGAAATACTTTTTGAGAAACAATTTTTAACATCGCTTGGGATGGAAATCTAAATCTTTTTCATCTTTGAATATTATGATTGACTTTTAAACAGTCCAAAGCTGGCATTGAGATTGAACATATCTGGGTGATATATTGTATTACCATATCACCCAGCCCTAGAACAAGGTGGTGAGACACTCAAGTCTAAATATCCACACGTTTGAGTTACAATTTGATGTTCCTCTAATCCCTTACTAGACTGACAAAATATACAGTTGCACAAATCTTCCTTTCTACTACTTTACCCCTCCAGTCCTTAATCTTTGCGGCCTTTTTGCGGTTTTCTCACACCTCCACCACAGTCATGATCCATGAGCCTTTGCAGTCCCTCCGTTAACTCCCAGCGTTTTTCGTCTACCCTTATTTCCACCGGGAGGAACACTGACCTCATTTGCGAGGACAATAACCTCCTTGACTTTGGGGATTAAGACATGAAACCTTTGTGGATTAATTAGGTTCCGAGCTGAATTCATTTCGTGGGCATAGAATGCAAAAATAAAAGATGGGAATACCGTTTTGTAAGGGTTTATTATGGAAATGTTGTTTGCCCGGATAGATATATTAAAAAAACAAATGTAAGGGTTGATCGCATTTAAATCCTCCAATTGAATAGCTCTGCAATTGTCGGCTGCGCTTGGAGGCATTAGCATGGGAAGTGACAGTAACACAAACTGTCAAATTGCAAAAACGCATTATAGAGTCTTTAACATTGGTGCTGACTTCAAACTGGGGGTTTTGCAAGCGTGCAGACAACATTAGCCCACTAAAGCTTAAGTCTCTGGCAAGGTTACACATGCAAATGCGGTTCGCCGGACTATCTTCAAGCCACAAAGGGCTGGAGCTGGAAATCTGTGCATTCACGCTTCTAGATCTACTCTTAAGCTTGTCACACATAATGTAGCGAGTAGCAGTCCTGACAATGCCACCGGAATCTTATTGTCTCAGTTGTCGTGGTAACAAAGAAAAGTGTTTGTTTTCCAAGATACGGTGCAATCGCAATTTAGACGCTTCACACCTATTGCGTTTTGTTTTTTCCGATCCTCGCGTCAAGAGCATATGTTATTTGAACGTAACTTTAGCTCGGCGAAAAGAGGCTGTTAGTTAGATGGTTTGTTTACAAAATAACAAAAGGTGTCTCTTTCACCAAAGGCACAGCGGAAGATGTGCTAATGCATGTTTCATGTCATTCTAGGCTCGCTGTAAATAAAAGCTACTGTTGTCTTATTAGAGTAACACCTCCGATCGCGACAGCCTCAGGTATAGCTCCCTTATGGACACCCTGCCGAACATGTGCTTGATGTGATTCTTTGCACACTTTTGGTTTTACTACTGTGCTAATGAAAGTTCCCCTCATCAGCCGTACCCATTCGCTTTATACTTTTTGATCTGCCCCGGAGTCACCATTGCCCGACGGCCCACACAGCGAGCATATGTTTACGCCGGTGATAAGGTTGTTTTAGCAAGTAAATGTCTTTCTTATCGTCTCCGGTATAAAGCGTAAACGTTCATGGGAAGATCTTAGGGAGTAATTTTCAGACGTAGATTAAGCTTTGGGTTTTAGAGCGTAAATCACTCAGAGATTTAAGATGTTCTTTGAATTTGCAGTCTTTTGTTTTTTTTTGCAAAGAAGTAGTTTGAGAGTTTTCAATGTTAGAAACTGCTATTTTAATGCTTACAAGCTGTCTAGTTTCAACTAATTTCTTTATTGCCTGTCACTCTTCAGTTGGGGACGTAGGGGTTGATTTAGGTTAAGTAGCAAATTAATGTACATTATTTTTTCATTTTATACCAATAATAGAATATACTGTACGATAGCAATACTTAATGTTGTTTTACTTTCAAGGTCCTCATGGCACTGAAATACGTATATAAAATGAATCTCCTCAAACTTTACTTGCACCTGACTCAGAAAAGGGAATCCTCATTATTAGCTATTTTTGTTTTCTATAATCTTCCATAACATATCATCAAACAGATATATTTTCATAACGTTCAGATATGCTGTGGCTTGAAGCAAAATGTAAAACTGTGTGTAAAAGTCCTCACAAACTTTGAAGACATGCATTCCTGTAACTTTTAAACACTTGTTCTAGTTGTCTTTTGCTTAGCCATTTTTCAACGCATCATATTCTAACCCTGGGCGTCCATCCAGCCGCTGTTCCCCTCTACCAGTCAGCTCCTTCCCTCTCGAGGACACAGGTTTATCCAAGGCTCCTTCCATCTCTCCCTAGTGGTCCTCCTCATCCCCTTTCATTCCTCCGTCTTAAGACATGCTAAAGCTAAGTCGAGGCTAAGCCACCAGCCACCCTCATGGGGCTCCGGATCGGCCAAATGCCACCTCTCCTGGCGCGGCGTGTAGGTATAAGGTGTAATCATGCCGACACAGTGCTCTTGGGGCCAGAATCAGGTATTTCCTATTAGACACAGAGATGAACGCTGGATTTTGTGAAAGCCGTTTTGGAATATCCACCCTCCCATCCCAGATTCTAAGCTTCTCTTACACCATGTGATCTTTTAGCTTGCTTTTGTCGTACCTGTTTTGCCTTTTCTTGACACAGAATTTAATCTTTTGTCGTCTCCATTTGGCATTCCTGATTAGCTACTCCTACTTTTTTTTTTCTTGGATAGAAGGGCAAAAAGAGGATAAGGGATTGGAAGTTTGTGGAGAAAAAGTTTTTGGAGGACATTTCTGGATAACGTTCACAAGGCACAAGCTGCTCACAGTATGAATATGGCACATTGTCAATGAGATCTATTTCCATGACGATTATTTTTATACTCTGACAATCAGGGAGCCGACAGCACCGCTCAAGGAAAAAAAAACTACCAATTTGATACACTCTGTAACATTCTAGCGGTAAATACTCACCAAACCATGAGGGAGATATGATATAGCGACAAGATATCAACCTATTTTTCTGGTTACTCAAATCCCAGATCTAGCTTGACTAAGTGTCCTGTTGAGTTGTCAAGTGTAAGTGCATGGAAGCTTGAGCCGATCACATACCCTCCATTGCTCAGCGTTGCGGTAAATGCAACATCTGATGGCTCGCGCGAAGGGGGGAAAAACAGGGGAATGGCATTGGACAGGTGAGATGAAGGAGCGCACATCACTTTTGGAGACAGGAGCTAGCACCGTGTCACCCCTCCCCATCTGCAAGCCTTCAAACTGATGTATGTTTAGCATGTCAGCTTTACAAGTGCAGCCACAAGATCCGTGTTGACTTTTTTCTAGTTTGGCAAAACTTATTACACTGAATAAATGCCAATTTGCACCAGTATTCTTAAAATTGTATACATTTCTGGCATGAGTGTCGACCTTTTTCTGTTCCTTTTCATACATTGCCCTCAAAAAGTACAACAAAGAATCAGTAGTAGTCGTACAATGTTTACCAGTCGTAGCAGTAGATTAAGATTTAGAGATCATTTATTTGTCCCACAGCGGAAAAATTTCAGTGTTGCATCACAAGTTACAGAACAGTAGGAATGAGGCGCACACAGCACAAGGCAAATGAACAATAACTATACTAATTATAATTTTTAAAACAATCTCGAACTCTAGCTTCAAAGAACAATTGTTTAAAATCTCTATCTTGAACATAATGATAATAAAGAATTATAACAATAATACATTTGGCAAAATAAGAGGCAAGTGCAAAGTACTGCGTTTTCTAGTGCTATTCTACTAATTCAATAGTAGAATTGTTTATATTTTCATTTGATCCTATTTTGCTCGTCTTTTCCACCACAATACGATCTGTAATTTCGTCCAAGATCCACCTTAACAATAGTTGCAGCAGTGGCAGGGATCGGTAACAATAGAGCACAATAAAGCATCAATCTATTTCATAGTAGTCTTAGCATTAGTAATTTAATACAAACGAATGGCTCACACTCACTTGATTTCGTTTTTTTAATAATGAACATATTACTTATTCTTCTTGGTTGGAACACACACATGAGAAATCATTTATTACATGATGTCGTCCAAACTATTTTTTTTTTGCTGTAAGTTCAGAAACAGAGACGTCTTGTAAAAAAGAACATTTGTCCAGTCTATCAAGAATATGGCAAGCGAGCAAACTGATTTGGAATGCACTGCCATATTCAGTGTCACTATTTGACTTGGTGTTTGGCAGCCTCGTACAGGGTGCAGATTGAGAGACAGTGTCACGCCGAGTCGGAAATGTCTTCTTCATCTGCCATCTTTTTACTCCCTTCGGTCTTTAAAGCAAAATCTAACATTTCCAACTTTACAACTCTCACACTTTTACCTGGCTCACACCAACACGGCACGTCACAAGAATCTCCACTTCGAAAGCAGCTACCTTCTCCTTCCCAGTGTCTCTCCTGCTCAGTGGGCTGTTGGAGGGCTTTTTCGGAGACAGAAGGGGCCGGCTGCAGAGTGGGGCGGGAGCCAGACGTCTTGATGATTTTTCGGGTTGCATCACCATCTTTTCTGGACGCGCCAAGTATGCACCAAGGCCATGCCATCCACTGTAGAGAGTGTAAGTAGGGGGGCACCACCATGCATACTCCCCATCTCTACCAGGCATCTTGAAAACAAAAAAGAAATAAAAGAAGTTGGCGATGCATTCTGCTTGCCGTGTTCAAGACAAACGCTGTGATTTCAGTATGCAATAAAACTATAATCTACTGAACTGTGATAGATAGAGCAAAATGGTTGTCTAGTGATACATTTTGCAAACTCGATTAGATGTGCTAAAGCATTTATTTGCAAAGTCGGTTATTGCGGACATAATTTGCGTTGGCAGTTTGGTTCACCTAATTTTATTTATGTATTCCCATGGTCAATATTATTTCAATGAATGCGAGATTTTGGTTTGCTAATGCCTGGATTATACTTGTAACGGAAGACTACAATGCTCGGCTGTGTGTATATATGGCTAATCCATTCTGTTTACTGGTCCCATTAAGGGGCCACAAAAGTCGAGATTCTAAATAAATGGTAATGAATGTCGGCTTGATAACTTCTAATTGTGAAGGCATCGACCCAACTCAGAATCCTGCTATTCTCTTATGATTTGACCTGCAAAGCTTATTGCTCTTCTCCCTTTTCGTTCCTGATTTTCTATGCCCCTGGTTTCTCTGCCTAAATTAACGCCATCTAACACAATCGATGGATCCCTGCTAATCGCGTTAGACGTTTTGTTTTAAAATACCAGAAACCAGCTGGTGACTTCATGCACTCATCTGCTTGACTCCTCTCACCATTCTTTGTTAGTTTTTGTTGCATTTCTCCCCTCTATACTCGAAGACTATATCATTCAATTCGCTGCTTCTCCTTGTTTTCCAATTGGGCGGGAGGGGGTTTTGGAGAGGGGTTAGACTTGGCCTGAATCCGAAGGTATCACATATCTAACCATATTTCAAGCCCAAATGAAGCGTGTGAAAAAAGAAAAAAAAATGTCTTTAAAGGTCAGACATTAATGCTGGTAAAAATTGATCTGTGGATTTATGAATTTAGCCCTGTCGTCGAAGGCCCTTTGTAATGGAAGATTCAGTGGGGGAAGCTTAACATTGCATTGTTTTGCTTTGACAACGCAGCCACGAGAGCCCGCGCAGCTGTTCCCCCTGCTCACAATGGCAGATTAATTAACACAATCATGTGGCGCTGGCTCGGGCTCAACAGCCAGGTCTGCTCGGGGATAGATAGGTAAATCCTATACATGCGTTTCCAGACGACCACGGAACATTCCTGTGATTCCACGCCACGACCGGCAAGGCTTGGTCGACGACTGGTCATCCACGCTCGGGATATTACGCCCCCTAAACACACGGATCCTTTTCCTAATTGCTCTGATTAGATTGGGGCTGTTTTGTACGAAGGTCCTTTTATATGTAATTGAAATGAGGTGGTTAGTGTGAGTGGGTGTGTGTGGACCTGTCTGCCTGATTGTTTTATATAGAAGTAGAGAAAAGGGTTTTATTATTTTGTAAGTAACGTATATTTCACGTTTTCATAATTGTGGAAATGTTTTCTAAATGTTCATACAGCTGGTA
>JAPMNZ010915455.1:0-11454 GCA_029875035.1 Pomatoschistus microps
CTTTAACACAATGTTGATGGCTCATTCAAACCTTTTGCATTCACTGGTCCGGTCTGTGGGTCTGCCGGGGTGTGTCTCGTGTTTCGTGTGTACTAGTGAGCCTTTTGTTCATCAATGTTTATTTTTGTTTGTTTTGTAAAGCTTCTTTGAGTGTTCAAAAAGGGCTATTTACGATTGATGAATTATTATATTATTATTTTCTGGTTCTAGGTTCTCTTCAGACAGCTGGTTCATGCAGGTGCTGAGCTTGAGGCTAAGGGTGTCTTCCACCGGGACATAAAACCCGACAATATCCTGATCGAGAGCGGACTGAGAGGACCCAGGGCCAGGTTCATCGACTTCGGCTGTGCCATCCACTGCACGCCAGAGAGAAAATTTACTGTGCAGCCAGGTGCAGCTTCATGTTACACTGGACAGCTATTTTAGAGATTGACAAATAAAGGGCCAATAATAAGTGTTTGAAAAATTAGCCTTAACTGCTTCCCGTTCAGAAAATATGTTACGGTATCCTCATAATAGAGCCAATTTTTCCACTGCAATTTTAGCAATTTGAAGTTTGGAAAACCCATTGGAAGTGTGCACCAGACAAAACAATATCAAAAGCATTAAATCAGAAAGTTACACACAAAAAAATACACATAACAGATGCATATTGGAGTTGCTCCAAACAATGGGCTTAAAGCAGTCTTACAATTGATTTGTAAATAGGTCTGCAGTACTAAGCCTTCTTTAGCTTCGCTCCAGTTCAGATCACTACTAAATATGTTAAAATACCATAAATAACCCAAGCTATTTTTCAATCAAACTAATATTTTTTTTTTCAATCACCTATAATACGTATAAAAAATTAATACATAAATTAACAATGGATGCAAAAAAGTCTTCCACAAGTACTCTAAATAACTTGATTTTCTCTTCTGTAATAAGTAAAGGATAATGTAGTACACAGGTCATTATCGGAAAATAAGTACCAAGAGGGTTTAGAAAAACCTTAACAGAAAATTCTGAAAACCTCCGTGCATGTGTATTAAGAATGTGTATAACCTATTCTCCGATTAACATTTAATGGTGTTGATTGATTGGTATTTGCGTTTATTGAGCGTGGCTGGCTCCGGAGTGGCCGGAACTACTTGCGGAGCAATCTGCACACCTGAATTACAAGCAGAGAGTGCGTTGCCAAAGGGCAGCAGTCATTATTGTTTTGAGAGGTCCGTTATAAAAAATAATGACCGGTAGAACGTTTTGAAATTACATTTTAATCAATGGAGCATTCTACTGCTGCTGTGAGGAGCCGTGTAATAACCTGTAATAATGTAGTGTAACTGTATGCGTGTGTACTTAATAATATTTGTAATGCGCATGTGAGATTGCTTATCCAAACTCAAAGCAATTTATGTTGCATTCCTTTCATGAAAAGCGCATTATAGATACAATTTGATTGATTGGAAAAAGGCTAGGCAAATTGAGCTTTAGCTTCAGCCGTCACTGTGCCGGTCTTTCTGCAGTGAAGTTACTGCTCTATGGTTTGTATAAATGTGCAAGTGACCTTCACTTATTCACGTTGACGCCTCTCTGTTTTCTATTTGTCGTGCTGCAGGAGCTATCGCGTACTCGTGTCCGGAGTGGTTCAGGCGCATACCGTACACCGTGGGCCCCACCACCGTGTGGCAGCTGGGGCTCATACTCTACATTATGCTCTTCAACAAGAAGCCTGTGGTTAAGAAGAAAACCCTGGGGTCCTGGAGCAAAGTCCCCATCCCCAATTCTGTTTCACAAGGTACAATTCAGGATTAAAGAGAGGACCTTGTGAATGTACTATTTAAAAGCTGGGGTACCTAACTTTGAAACCACACAAAATGGAACTCTACCACACATGTAGCTTGTTCTGACTCAGTTATCACGTCAGCAAGAGTAAAAGAGAGGACCCATCTCACTGTGCAAATCAGCTCTCAGCAGAAGGAGTTGTTATCTGTCATATGTAGTATTATTTATCCTAAAATCCTAAGTGTTGAATATTAGCATGGTCTTCTGGTCATCTGGTCAATGTCACTGTTGTGTCCATATCAAATAAACAGTTTTCCATACTCACTAAATAATATGAAATGGCTATGGTTTAGAATAACAGTGGTTTCAAATCTGCCTGCCACTTCCCAGTCACTCCCAGAGTAAATTAGGTTCATTTATAGATGGAAATTCTGCTATGGGGCCTTTCTTCATGGGACAAAATGAGTACATGGCCTGGAACACATTTCTAACTCGTGTAGAGTCAGGACTAAATATGGGGAGGCTGCTTTTCAGATTTATGCAACTAGGCTCTGGAACAGTCTTCCTGAGGATGTGAGATTGGCTGCCTCTTTGTCGATGTTCAAATCCAGGTTAAAGACTTTTCTTTTTGCCTGTGCATACAACTGAAGAATTTTATATTTTTAACGCACCTTGTTATTTATTATTGTGACTCTTTGCGTGTTTTTAATGGTTTTTAATTATTTGTGTGTTTTTAATGTTTTAACTACCTGTGTGTTTTTAATTGTATTTTTAATGGTGATAATTTGTGCCTTTTGTGGTGTGGACTGTGAGGCGCTTTGTGTTGCCCTGTGCAGGAAAAGCGCTCTATAAATAAAGATTGATTGATATATGTTTTTTTTTTGTGCGCAGAATGCAGAGATGCACTGGGAGGATGTTTGGAGAAGGACCCTGGCGATCGCTTCTCGTTGGAAGAGTTGAAAAAACATCCATGGTTAAATCCAGAGTAACGTTGGAGAAAGACTCCGAGGCACTCTTAATAGCAAAGACATAAAATGAATATGATAGACTGCAGGGTACCAGGTGTGGTTGAAATATAATCGGAACATGCCACATGATCTACACAGCATAATAGAGAAGATTATCAATACAGAAAAACATATACATGCAGATTAATATTATAATACATAGTAATCAAATGGACTTAAAACAGATAACGTTTTAAGGGCGAGTTTTGAACCCCAAAGCAGAGGGAGGCCAAAGCGGTTTCAAGAATCTTTACTTATACAAAATACAAAAAATCCTCCCAAAGGAATGGCGTAGTGGAGACAGGGAGCAGGCCGGCCGGAGAATAGAGTGAAGATTAAACAAACCACGGCTGGACAAAGCACGGGATCTGGAGATAGGAGAGAAGGTAAGCGTGTAACCCAAAAACGGGTACGTATCGAACAAACTGACAAAATGCTACCGATATGATGGAGTTATCAGGCAGAGGAGTGATGAGCAGACCAGGGTTAAGAAAACAGGATGGGAGGGGGAGAGCAAAAAAAACAGGACCATAACATAACATGCTTTACACTTGGAACTGGAGCTTCAGAATTTAGTGCACAACCCGTTTAGTCCACTCAAAGAAGTACAGTTTATAAAAGTTTAGGTCGTTTTGGTTATTAAACTGTCATTGAGAGTGGGAGCTTTTCTTACAGCAAATACAGGAGTAAGTATAGGGTGCACTTCAAAGGATTTCCCATTTCTGTTTCATGATTCTTTTGATATAATCAGTTTGATTGTCATATTCCACAGGGCGCCAGATCCTGTTGCTCTTTTTTTTAGCTTTTTTGTTTGTTACTTATTACCGTTATTTTAAATCCGGTGTACAAGTCCTTTGTACTGCACCCAATGCCTTACCTCCAGCTGGGATGTCAGGTAAGTTTGTACATGTGGAGAGTTATGCCACTTCTATTTAAATTTTCTGTGATCAAAAGCAATTTCAGAAGTGTCTTCTTGAACATATCTTTGTCGCTCAAAAGCACTATTACCTCAAAATCAGGCAAACTCATCTAAATCAGTGCAACCAGTCCAGATGTTTAAGCACAAAAAAATTGTTGTCAATTGTATTAATCTATTCTGTTCACCTTGTTTTTTATTGAATGTTTGTGTGGTAACACAGAAGTGATCTTACAAGGCCCCAAACGAAAGCGCGACTCCCTCACTGATCAGATAATCACACTCAATAACTTTAGCATGGCAACACTGTAAGGAATCTTAGAGTCGTTATTGATCAAGAACTTTCTTCTAAGGCAATTATAAATCAAGCTACCAAAGCATCATAATTCCACCTGTGCAACATAGATCAGGAATATCCTTCTCAAAAGTTATGCAGAAAAACTGATCCACACATTTGTCACCTCAAGGCTTGACTACTGTCACACCCTGCTGGCAGCATGCACTAAATCCTCTATGAAAAATGAGGGAACACATAATTCCAGTGTAAACATCACTCTACTGGCTTCCTGTGGACTGTAAGCCAATTCAAAATCCTTCTGCATGTGGCATGGCACATCCTACCTGCAAGACACTTTAGTGTCATACCAACCAAACCAAGGAAAGGGGTTGCAAAACGCCAAGTGTCTGGTGGTTGTGTCAAAAAGCACAGTTGAACAGTTGAGTACAAAGCTTCTTTACTGTAGAATCAGCTTCCCATCCACGATAAGAAAGCAAACACCTACTTAAAACGGTCCTTTTTTAATCCAAAATATGGTTAGATATGTAATCTTACGTATATAAACACAGATTAGGTCAGTGAAGCTGCATATGGTCCCTTTGCTGGGAGAAGTATGGCAACTTGAGCATGATCCTTTCCTCTTTCCTACTTTATCTGTCATCATTATGACTTTAGCTTTAGTCTCTTCATTACTATTCACCCCCTGTCCCTTTCTCTGTTTCATGGCATGATGATGGGACCGCTGAACCTGGCCTCCTCCATCAGCACCTGTGGACCTTCTTCCCCCGACTCAAACTCGTGGGCTACACCCCCTCCCCGCCTGGGAGCAACCTCAGTATTGCTCGCGTGGCCTTGGTCTTTATTCAACAACCTGAGTCCTGGATTTTAGTACAGTGGTTAGGATCCAAGACATCATTCAACATTCAAAGACATTTCTGGACTCAACATTTAGACATTGGTCATATGCTCCTTATGGACCAATGGCTTTATGCGTTTATTCACATTGCATTTCTTGTGTTTGAACTGTTTGATTCAATGATATGTTTTGGCGGATTGACGCGTTTGTAAAGTCCTCCAAGGTAACTACTGTTGTGATTCAGGGCTATACAAATTTTGTTTTAATTGAATGTTAATTATTATGATTATATCAAAATAACTTTGCATAATGTGTGCTTTGAAAAACAATGCTAGGACTGGCACCATGCAAATAATACAACATCTGAACAACTCGAAAATACATGCATCACAGTGAATATATTTAGAGTTGGTAAAATATCAGGATAAACTATTCCATGTTAATTCATCTTGGTATTTTGGTTGTCTAAAGCATCCATTCTTCCCCCTGTGCAGACTCTGTTGGTCTCTGCTCTCTCACTAAGACCTGGTGCAGGGAGAGACATCACTCCAGCATCTCTCCAGACATTATTAGATTTTTCTAATCTGACCAGTAAATGAGTAGCCGCTCAGGCATAATCTGGACACTCTGTTTCTGAGAAAGTGAGAGGCTTCATTTTGATCTGAACAGTCAGCTTTCTGGAACTGGTGCAGAGTCGATAAAGTGTTCACACTTTTTTTTGTCTATTGTTTAAATCTGAGGCAAAATGTATTCTATTTGAGTCATATAATACAGCTAAACTCATAATTGTTTGTGTATATAGATAAAATAAAACGGATATTGGTTCACTTTTTGTGTCATTTTTGGAACGTAATTCACCTGCAGTAAAACATATTTCACTGTGATTTACTCCTCATAACAGTCAGAAATGTACTTGTGGTCATTTTAAAGCTTAGGCCTATTTTATATACATTGGCATAGGGAGTTGTGTTTCAAAATTTGACATTAGGAAAAATTATGCAAAAAATAAACAGCCCCTCAAGATTCCTTATTACGCTTGTTTGAATTAGGTGTAAAACAAAAGTTATTCCTCCAAATTAGACTTTATTAGAAAAAAGTTCTTGGCACACAACAGTGCTTCTTCAAATGCTCACGATGTTGACAACTAACAATGCAACAATTCCCCACTTCTATCTATCATCAGGTGTTTGATTGCTGAGATCCTTACTCTAAAATGGCCCAAACACTCCAAAAAAGAACATGTTCAATAAAAAAATGGGCCAAATTAGTCAACTTCTGTCAGTTTCCCTCTTGAATTCTCTTAAATCCATTTTCTCTTCCACCTGACAACTTATTTTTATTCTGCGCATGGACGGCGATTTTAACTCTGATAATTAGCGTGCCATTAGGTTTAAGTAATTATCCATGATTCTCTCTATTCTCAGTGATGACAATGAGGCGCTAAATGAGGTTCTATCAGAGGAGCAAATTGCGTCATATTTGGGCCGTCATTTAATCTGAGACATCGTCTTAGCACCGGACAAATGGCAGTCGATAAGGTTTTTAAGACAGTGTAGACAAGGTGTGCGGACATACAGTAAATAGGAACAATTTAGCAGAACCAGGATCAGAGATAATGCAGATCATTTAAAATAAAAAACATGATTTGCTTCTGCTTGCTCCATATGACACCTGTCGCTTCTGAGCCATCTAGATCTAGTAGAACCACTTGAAAGAGTAGGCATGTCCAAACCAAGGCCCATTGGCCGAATGTGGCCTGCTAAGTCATGTTATGTGGCTCCCTGACTTGCTAAACCACTTAGCCATTGAGGTAATTTCACAGTACCATTTAAGAAACTTTATTCCACCAAGATAGTGCTGCTATACCTTGGTGTGAATAATTATTATACCCCATATTAAAGGTCAGAAAATCCGGTTTGTAGGCATCTGGAAAAGTGTGGCTATACCTAAAGTGGCCCTCTTACAATTAAGTTTGGACACCCCTGGAATATGGTATGAAGAGCTGTAGCTGGTCTACAGAACATGCTCAAAGGCCACCAGTCCTGGGCCCCAAGAAGAAAGGGCCTCTGCTGATTTGAACTTTTAGGACTTTCTTGCTAGACTAGGTCGACCAAATATAGCGTTGATTGACACGAGTCTAGACTAACGTGTCAAAGCTACTGTGTGAAAATAAAAACACTTTTAAACGCCAAGGAAAGGTGCTTTTAGGCCTGGATGTAGCCAAAATGCTAGTCCGTGGCCAACTTCGAACATGGATGCAAGTATAAACAGTGGGAAGAGTGGCATCTCAGATTTAAGAGAAAATGAAGGACATAACCCCTAAAATTAGTCAAGTTATAATGTGTTTTCAAATAGTAATGGAATTAACCAGATGCCTATTATCTCAGGAAATTAATAAACAAATATTTTGGAGCGGACCGATAAAGATGAACCAATGGGATTCGTTCATCCTCGACGAACCAATGGGATGCGTTTACCCCCTTCACCCTCTTCCTGTTTTTCACGAGTGCGCGCACCTGAGTTGGGAATTTCTAAACATGACTAAAAAAAGGCTGTTTCCCTTCCTGTGGACCTCTGGTCAAATATAAGCAATGTCTGTAATTTTCACTGACATCTCGGCCGCACATGCGCGGGTCTCTCATGGATCTAATAGAGGTCTCTCCGCTTCGCACTTTAGTAAAAACAGTCTTCTACCTGCTACATTACAACATTAAAACCTGGTTATTTTCCAGAACAACCTATATGTGGACAACATTTATTTTGTTTTTCAAATGTGGGTGGTGCAGCTTAAAAGCAGGTGTGTCTTATAGTCCAGAAAGTACTATAACAAGTTGAAATGCTGCGAAAAAATGTACTCAACCTGAACTAACCTATTTGACAGCTTGCTCTTGCTTGGGAATCCTTATATGTGTTAGGCCTTGTTTTTTTAATTTTTTTTATTTCCTGGTGTTCTATTTGGCCATTTAAATATTACACAAACTGAGAATTCTTTCAATCCAAATCACGGCAGAATAAAACATATAAAGCGCTGCGTGTTAAAGGCGGTGTTAGCATAATGAGCGGTGTTCAAACGCAGGGAAGGCGCCCGGCTGCTTTTACCTTTTGGGAAATAATGCGTGCTCACTGCCATCATTCATCTACAACCATCAATTATTAGTTTGTGTGGGCTTGCATTTCAGCGGCCGCCCTCGCTCAAATGTCAGGCTACGGCATTCATACCCAGTGCGTTTGAAAAATGACTTGTTTTCGATAATTGCAGACAGGAATAACCACCAGATACAAGCGAGAGGGAAATTTACCAAACAAATATGGCATTTGATACAAGGATATTCAGAATTGCTCAATAAATGGGTCCATAAAATGTTTTGAAAGTGCGTTTGAGGAACAACTCCAGGAATACTGCGGCGAGAGTTGGCAGTTAATTATTGGGTTTCAAGCTATAGTGAGGGCTCTTAAGAAATGATAGTCATCAGAGCAGAGATCGATTTCAAGTTGAAAAGTATGATTATTTTGAGGACAAAGGGCCTTAATACAATCTTTCAAGTCAGAAAGCCAACATTCGTCTGAAAACGACAAGTAGATTCCAGTAGTTGCTTCTAGCCTTTAACGATAGTATGGGCAAAGAGTTATCAACATTGGGATTTACCTGTACATACAACTGAAGGCTAATATCTTCACTCTGTTTAATGTTCTGTGATTATTTATGATTGTGAAGACCTGTATTAGCGGTACGTATTTTCCTGTTTTGTCAAACACTAAAAAACAAACAAAAAATGCTTTGTGTAAGAAATGTCGTTGTTATACAAAAAAACTTGCCTTGTGAGTAAGTGAGTAAGTAAGTAAGTAAATAACTAATCTTTATAAAGCACATTTCACAGACCAATGTCACCCAAAGTGCTTTACAATTGTTGAGATGTTTTTTTTCCCCATTATCTCCACACGGTGTGAATAGGTGGTGTTGGTTGATGGCCTAAATTCATAACTATTAACATGTTTTAGTGATAGGGGAATCCAGAGCACCTGGAAGAAAACCTCCACCCAGTCAACAATGACACAGCCTTTGTGTATCAGCGCCTTTTCATCAATATAATTAGATTGAAATACGTTTGGAAAAAGAAAAATCTCACAAAGTTATGAAAACCTAACATTTATATAAACTAGTGTTTACACTTCCAAGACAAAAGACTGTTCTGGGATTTCTGGTGTTCAAAAGAATAATAATCCTGCATTATGTCTCACTTTGGTTTTCTTCTAAATATGAGTTTATGCTGTGTATATTTCTGTGCAGCATCCAACTATTCTCACGAGCACCATTATCGTCTGCCCGCCCCGGCAGCTGTACGCCCCACGAGGAGCCATTCCAAAAGTCGGTGTCCTCCCACATATCATTATAACACAGTTTAATTAAATCACAACTTTGGAATGAACAGTGACGATATATTATACGCTACATGCACCATTACATCAGTTTGAAAGGTTTGGAAAGATTGCAAATAATCACATTGTGTGATTTTCTGAATAATTCTTACAACACAACTTCTTGCATTTCATTGCATAAACTAAATGGAAAAGATATATTTGTTCAAGTGGCTGGATGGTTAATTGGAGGTTTAGTTCCAAAGAGGACAAAGCAAGTTATTTGTAACAGCAGCAAAGCATAGAGCTGGAAATACATGAGTAATGCAAAATGAGAGTTTCAGCTTTGCATGTTGTATTGGAACAGTTGCACGTTTAACATATATGGACTTCCAGGATTAACCACACTGTTATTGTCCAGTGCCATGGCCCCAGAAAGAGGGGTCATGTTTTCAGTGGTAAGGGAAACCGGAACACCTGGAGCAAACCTATGAAAAAGGTGTGCCACACTCAAAAAGGTTGGGGAACACGTCCAAAAACTACCCAACTTTATACATTCCCAATTTTCCAAGCTTTGATGGTCTAATCAAATCTAATAACACTCTTTTGGGTTGATTTTCTATACTATTTGTATTTAACTTTCCTGCCACAACAGTCATATATTTCACAAATCTTGGTACATAAATGGTAAGTGGTATGTGAGACGTTTAGAGGTTGGAGAAATGTGCAGGTCCTGTCCCGTTCTAATGAGCTAATAATCCTAATCACTATATATCGCCCACATCAAACTTTAATGGGACAGACCATAAGAGTGGCTGGAGGACACGCCCTTCACGCCGCCCTCGGACACATTCACATCAGTTATAATCTCCACTGTGCTCGTTAGAAATACACTTACTAATCCAACCACATCCATCGTCTGACAAGATAGACAATGGAATGTTTTAAAGAACAAAGAAAAGCGTTTCAGATTGGGGACAGTCGGAAAATCTGAGACATGCTTCTACTCTGACATTGTTCAAATCCTGTGCAACTGGAGGACTGTTTCTTCACTCTTTACTGTCATTATCTTTTAGTTTAATATTTATTTTCCTGTTTTGTTCAGCACTTTGAGTTGCCTTGTGTGTGAAATGTGCTTGCCTTAGTTGTGATCTTAAGTGACTAAGCAAGGCCTTTAAAGATATCCCATGTTGTGTTTGTATGGGTTAATTAATGAGAAGGCCATGGAAGCTCATACAGTTACAGTACAAGTCTTAGTAATAGCATATTGAGTATAGAGTTGAGAAGGTCCCAGGGTCGCACAGAAGTGTAAATCAGGTCGCATGGCTGCACTTTGTCCAGGTCTGCTCTATCTTGATGGAAACCCAACACATCCAACTCTGCCACACTGACACCAGTGGACCAGGAGACTGCCGTGTTTCTTGCCCAAGGACAAACTTGCACCAACTTTGACGTTTGCACAAAGTGAGGTATCCTCTCCTCGAGCGACGAGCAATCCAGACTGGTCACTGCTGAGGCGAGGCCGGGACAGCATGGCTCCGACACGGGACGCTCCACTACAATGGAGCCAAATGTTCATCCAACAAAATGGCCTTCTGCGAATCCAACTGTGTTCACTGCAGCCTGAAGGTTACAGGCTTCGAACTGGAGACGCCTCAAGGTTATTGTTTTTTTTCTGCTACAGACAACATGTATGCAAAAGACCGAAAGGTTTTTGACCAGAATTTATGATTTATTAATCTCACCTTCAACTAAGTGAGTATGTAAATATATCACTTTTTATCAGAGTGTAGCAAGTTTAATTAATTTCAATTTATTCGTGTATAGCCCTAAATCACAGCAGTAGTTATCGTGGAGAACTTAACAAAACAGTCAAGTCGCCAACACAGATCAGAGAATCAAACTGTTACAAGAATACAAGAATACAAGATATACACATACACAGAGCCATTGGTCCATAAGGGGCAGATGACCAAGGTCCATAAATGTCGTTGAATTTCGAGTCCTGGATCATTGGACTGTGGCAATGATCCTCCACCCTACTGCATTGGGAGGAGGGATCCACTCCCACAGACAGACGGGCCATAGATTCAGGACTCAACCATAGGATTTGTACATCTTAACCATCTAGAATCTGGGGACGCATATAGAAGATGAATTGTAATTTAACATGAAAGAAAATGATAAATAAGATTAAGATGTGCTTTATTTATCTCACAAGGAGAAATTTACATGTCACATTGGCAGGATAGAGACACTCAGGTTGTGCAAAAAAGAG
>JAPMNZ010915480.1:0-10866 GCA_029875035.1 Pomatoschistus microps
GGGGGAGGGATAAAATGTATTTACTTTTGCTTTCTTGTTTTATTTTGAACTGTTACCTCTTTACTTGGTGCGGAATAAAATAAATTACAAAAAAAAAAAGAAATCTACCTTAATGTGCTTGGCAAACAGCTTGAGGACTTTTGCTTCTCCCTTGAATGATGTCAGTTGCCTGGTAAACACAACGTGAATTATGAGCGGCCTGAATGCAACGCAAAAAAGTTCTGATTCCAGCTTCTTACTTGATGAGCTCGATCGTTCTGAGAGCCGAGCTGCAGACGATGAGCATCACTGCGGAGCTCTTCTCTGTGTGTTGTTTGTGGATTTTCGCCCATTTTGGACAAACTTGAACCACAACATTAACAGTGAAAGAAATGTGTGGAAATGTAAAAGAAATATATATTGTTACGAATAATACATTTACCTTGTTTGAGATATGACGAAAGGCTGTGAGTGAGATCGTTACAGGTCAGGAAGCAGGAGTCTGTCAAAAACACACAGGGCTTTAGAAAGTGAACCGGACTTTTTACGTTTTTTACTATTGAGTCCTGACCCTTGAGTTGCAGCTCCTCCAGCTCGATGACAGAGCATTTGTCGGTGAAGTACTTTGTCACTTCACTCTGCAGATCGGCGGCACACGCGGGTTTGGCCTCAGCTGAAGCCAACACGTCAGTTATGGTCTTCTTCTTCTTCTGTACGACATGTAACACACAGTTATGCTCGGTACATGTTGTTCTCTTTTCAAACAGCAGGTGGCAGCCCTGGGTCTTGTTACTTGCCTTCCTCTTCCTTTTGGGTTTGTTTGACTTGTCACTGTCCGGTTCCTTCTGTTCAGACACGGCGGGCGCTTTCTGGATAATCGATAGGATGGTTGCATTATTCTTTTCATTTGAATAAAAAAAAAAAAGTTTTACGTGTACAAACCCCTACAATCTTCTTCTTCTTTATTGGCTTTGCCTCCTTTTCAGTTGCCCTTTTTCTTTTCCCTTGTTTTTTCTCTTTTTTTACTGGTTTTGAGTCTATTGGTTTCTCAACTTCTTTATTTTCTTCTGCTCCAGAATCACCTGAAAAATACAATACAAATAATTTTGATAAAGCTGTGTATAAATGTGTGCGGTTGAGTTTTTTTCCATTTGCTTGATTTGTGAAAGGAAAACAGACAATATAAAAACAGTTAAAGGGAAAAAGAAAAAAATACAAAACAAAAATACAGTAAATATATTTAAAAGCAAAAAATAAATATTCTTGGGTGAAACCTCTTGCTATTTGAACATTGAGTATTTGAATTAAGCCATTACGTTTGGTGCTTTCGTGTCCAGCTGCCTCTGGAGCCGGGAGTCCAGCCCTAATATTGATGTGGTCCTCTACCTTCCACTTTCACATTCGCTGTAGTGGAAATACACAATACTGAAGAGGACGAAGCGACATCTACCCCGACTGCACCAAAAGGAGCCACATTGAATGTATGCAAGTTATTTAGTAAGTAACAATATATTTTTATAAACTGAACCAAATGCAGATGTAGTTCTTACTGCTTTTATGACAACTTAGGTAGCTGCAGCGTTTATCAAAAATCAGCTCCAGAAATGTTATGATGGTCTAGTCACTATTTTATTATTAATGGAAAGGCCATATGATTTTCACATGTTTACTTTGTGTCTGGGAACGTTAATAGACATTTGTTACATTTTGATAGAGCTAGAGCTGGAGAAAAACCATCTTCGACACTGGCAATGCAGAAGTTCCCACCTAACATTGCATTTCTAGGTTCAAATATCTGGATAATGGCCCATAAGGGGTCACTACTACGGTCTGTACTAGTGCTGACTTTGCACATACTGAGATTTATGTCTAATAAGCTTTAAACATTACATTTTATCACTTTCAAGAGTCACTAAAGAAAACATACAGTTTAAAACCAAGCAAAATCATGGTGAGCATTTTAAAAATCTGGACCACAATAACGTCACCACCACAATAACGGCAGAGAGAGACAGAAAGATGAATCTAGACACTGTTTACAGCTCAAATAACCAGGAATCAATGGCTACAGCGGAAAGGCCTCTGATGGAGAAAACACTCCGTCTGGTCATCTGTAACGACCGATCAATACGTGACTGGTTTTAATGGACAGTCGATGGTGCCCACTCGATGAAATCAGGATGATGTTGTTGGGGAAATAGTTAATTGCTTATTTTTCCAGATAAGTTGTTAAGACATTTGGGATCACTTTAAATAAAATACTAGCATTTTCAGTATTAGTTCAATGAAGCAAAACGTTTGCTATAAATAATCAAACATTGTATGCAGTACTGCTGAGGATTTAGTACACTTCAAGTGACAAATGATGAAAAACATTTAGCTGTGGCACAGAATATTTGATATATTTGGCTTAAAAGTACTAAAGATGATATACAGTTGCATAATAAATTGGCCACTGTCTTATTTTCAGATTTTATGTCATAAAACAATGTGATACAGAAGCAAATATGTAGTTTTAGCAATCAATTCATCTGAAGGCAAATAACATTGCTTATACATTTGCAATACTGAAAAAGGTGGATCCTTGTTGCGGTTATCGGTTTTGTAAGCCTGCTGTTTCTTCACTAAATCCACAATGTATTTATTTATTATTGTTAAATCAATGGAGACTTATGGTTGTGTGCACACATCTAAAAATCTTTGGTAGGATTATCGTAAGGACACCATGTGATTTCAAATTTGTCTTGCTTCCCTATTCATAGTTGAATTGTATATTGTCGTTTTATCTAGTAAAACAGTAAAAATGAGACATTTTTGGGGAAGGTGTTGTAGGCGTGAGTGGTCAGTAGAGGGCGCAGTGCCCGCAAAGTGCAGCAGCATACCTTAACATAGAGATCATGCTGGAGCACATGCATGTAAGCCATTTGTTTTGATGAATGTGCAGTGAAGCAATACAGCGTTTGTCCGCACTAATAAACCGAAGCCTGTGGTTTATTTAAATATCTATGATGTTACCTCCAGAGGAATTTTGTCTCACAAAAGGCTTTTTTCTCTGGACAAAAGTATGTTATCTGAAGTTTGTGCTTTAGGTCCTAGTTTAAAAACATCTTTCATTACTTTCTTACTGTACAGTGCGACTGGAATGCAATGTGTGTTTTGAAAATCATTGTTAAAAATGTCAAGATGATGCAGGTTTTAGAGGATGGACGGTCACAATAGAATCATAACAACTGGCAAAGTAACACTAGTTTAAAAAAGTTTTAAAAGAAAAAGTGCCATTTCATCGGGACGTTTATTGCCCATTATCTTTATTGTTCAAAAAATGTGACCTAAAAAACTAGTCCTGGAGGAGATACAAGGAAAAGTAAAGACATGACAGAATTGCTGTTTCTGGGTTGTCATGTTACAAAAATGTAATTACGTAAAACCCATCAAACAAGCTTCTTGCTCTCAAAACACTACTGGTTCCATCACTACTTTACATGTAGATCATTTTTTTCTGACAGAAAAAAAAATGATTTTACTCACTCTCAGCCAATAACGACTGCATTTACAGAAGAAGAAAACACAAACTACGCAACAAACCCGGTTTTGCGTCGCTTTTTCCTCCAAACCGATCAAAACTGCACTGATCACGGCTGTAATATGCACGCTATTGGGAGTGCCTATAATTTGAGGCAATTAACAGGCCAAAGCAAGCCAACATTCACAATATAGTCAAAGTAAGATCTACCTTTACTTTTCCATGACAAACATACAAACCAATTCTAAATTACGTTCTTAACCCACAATAAACACAGTGTTCAGAAAAACATAACAATGGAAAACAAAATCTATGTGTTAAAGCAACCCAAAACAGCTTCTTCAACTTACATGGAACTACTTTGACAGTCAATGCCAAAACTAATCACATGTAAACAACAGTGAACTATTAAGACTTAACAAATGCCACATGAGCGATCATTTTTCTCCATCCAAATCCATACAGCTTAATTAAATCCAAAATGCCATCCAGTTTCAGGTCACACCAGTGTCATTTGTTCCATTCTCTTTTCCTACCAATTGTTAAATAAATGATCTGAAAGTAATTTTTGTTATAAAACCATACATTACCTCACTTCTCAAACCTTTGGCTCACACTCACTTTTCTATTTGAGTTCTATGAGATAATCAAGAAAGGCTTGGCATAGCGGCGCCTGGCAGATATATGCTGGTGGCGTAATGTTGACGGATGGCACCGGAGCATGATTCTCATTCACAGATCAAAAGACGAGCGGGTTATTAAAGGAGCGGCCATGCAAAAATGTCCAGTTCATAAAATATTTGAAGCATGCCTGTCATAAAAAGCTATTTACAGGTTCACGGTGCGCAGAGGATATTAAGCCTTGCCCGGCAGGAGCATGGCCACATCTGGCACTTCACACCTATCAAAGGCCATAAAAAGTAAACGAGACTCAAATATTTAACACCTTCTTCCTGGCACAGAGGGAGAACACAGTAAAACAATGAAGGTCAATGACGTCAAGGCAAAAGTGACTTGTGCTGATGCTATGGCCTGCTTTTCTAAAAGAGAGATCTCAGAGCGCTCTTTGGCAGTCCTGAATGTACTCCAGGATTTAAGAACTAGTTGCAACAAAAGTGCACATAATATCTCAGAATAACTCATGATATTAGACTAGTGTAGCAAGTGCACGCAGATCGCAGTAATCCACTAAAAAAACATGGTTTCCAACTCCTTTCTCACAGTGGTGGAGATATGGATACATAGTTTATACTGTGCCTCAAGGCAACATCTTGGCCTGTTTACGTTTGTATCTTAGGTGCACTACAAAAAGTAATACACAATGTAAGATTTTGGGTTAAAAAATGACTTAGTTTCCAAACCCTTCACCCCTAAAAAAAAGTGAGTTAGATTTCGGCTCAGTGGTTACTGGAAAAGTAGATCTGGGTTGGATAAATGTTGCCTGCTTCTGGTATAAACTGTTTAAAGCAACCCCATAGTAACAATTTTACCTTCTAAAGCACCCGATCCAGACTGTCACCACTTAATCATTTAAACGGTTCTCAAAAAGGGAAAACAGCCCAATCCGTTAACACAGGAAGAGCTGTTGTAATGAGATGTACGCTCACATTTATTCACAGGAATGTCAGAAATGTGGGCTGGTCGACATCACACCTGGGTGCGTGTGGAGAGCAGATTGGAGATGTTCAGATTGCAGAGAGTGCAAGTGGAAGCATTGCTGCACTGATTCTGGACTGATAGACGTGGCCTTGAACAGAGGAAGAGCTTGACCAGAGCGACATGTGATCCTGGGCAGTGTTTGGATGAGGGTTATGTTCTCATTTCAAATGTTAGAGTCATGATTATTCAGAGAAAGAAACACAACGATATGACGAGTACTGCACTCTACATTACTCGTCACATCGTGTTGTTTCTTTCTCACACATTTCATATTTTCACGGCCTAATTTGGCTTAACATTTTACGACTCTACTACTCTTTTTTACACTTACGGAAGGGTTTGGGTTAGCTCCAACGCACATTGATTACATCAATGAGTTATTCGACTATATGCAGATGGAAATTTAAAATGATGAGAAATTTTAAATCAACACTTGTCACAATGAGAAACAGTCAACCGCATGCACAGACTTGTTTGTTGTTAACAAAATTTCCAGCAACTTCCAGTTTTTTGTCCAATCAGGTGTCTGAACACAGCAATAAGGCAGCTCTGGGGACAAATCAACACTGTCATGGATTGTAAAATCATGCCATAAAGTCATGCCAACCTCTAGTATAGGCAATTATAATTTTTAAAAGTGTTTTGAAAAAACAACTTAAAAATTCAAGCACTTCCTTAATCCAGAAATGTGACTAACTTTATGAAAATCAAATGTTGTGCTTAAAAATGGCCCCATTAAAAAGGAATTTTAATGCTTTTGCTTCTAAACATAATAATGTTATTATTTTTGAAGGTCTTATGATGATTATATTATTGCTGAACCTATAATCTTGACATCCCTGTGTGTGAGGAGGGTCTCTGTGGCGCAGCCTGGCAGACATTAGGCTGTATCTGAGCCAGAGAAGCAGCATTTCTCATGTCTGGTGCAGCGAGGGTCCGCACTCGTCTAGACACTACCTGACTCATGTGGTACAGAGATGGTGCAGGCTCAAGTCAATTAGAGGCCAAGGGCACATAAACACCAACATGTGGCCTGCGCCGATTGCCCTCATTAAGTGCTTGCATACAATGAGGCTGAAGGTAAACACACAGTGGGCTGAAACCTCCTCACCCCCAAAGAAAATTCAATGATATGATGCAACCGTTACATCTTAACATTTGCCATTAAAAATGATAACGATACTGTATACGCCTGTCATTTCACATTTTAGAATCTAAATAATGTGAATTAAAAAATATATGGAGAAAAAAAGTACCAAGGGGAAACAATGCGATTTACCTGCCCTAACCCCGTGCTGCCACCAGAGGGAGGTATATTAGTTTTTTGTTTCTTTTTCAAATTTGAAAGTTGCCAGCAGGATACAGAGCCATCCACGTAAAACCAATTTTTGTTTTAAAAGGCAGACAACTGTTCTGATTACGATGTCAAAGTGGTGCAATGACATAATCCTATTACAGGACAGAGATGGGAGCTTTTAGATAGAAGGGGCGAGGTTGCACATTCGTCCCTAAATGATTAAAAGCACATCTATAACAATCATGGCCATGCATGTTGCATGTCGTTAGCTCCAAATTTGTCAGCTCCATTATTAGGTAACTTTTCATACTTGACAAAATAGACTATTTTGATACTAAAGACAATACTCAATACCAACTGATACCACAGTGACAATTTATAAACTGTAAAAGTGAACTCAATCAATGTCTTGTTCAGGTTTAGTAATAAATGAGTATCTAATGTTATATAGAAATTTGAGGTGGAGCACAAACTGTTATGAGTTCAGCTGAATGTGGTCAGGGTGTTCATTTGACTCATGAGAGGCCAGTTAAAGAGGGAGCTATTAAAGCCTCCCCAGTGATTGTTCAGAGCCTCCATCATTCGTGCCTTTCGCCGCTAACAAGAGGAGGACCGTGGGCCAGGACAGCCTCATTCCTCATTTTGACTGATGCCCAGACATTTTTACTGATGCTAATTTGCTAAAGGGGCCATTTTGTCTGCTACACTGTTTGGTGCTTACAGATCGGTTTTTAGCTTGTTTTTTCATTCTCAAGGTTGTTCTCCTGCTCCTAAAAACCAACAGGAGCAGGCAAAAGCCAAGTTGAGAAAAAGTACATTTTACAAACATAATTTCCCATGTGCAACAATCTGCTCTGAATAATAAGCATTGCCGTACCCCAACGCAAGTGGAAACTTGACTGGGAAAGGTAATAAAAGAAGATCCCTGCAACTGAGAGTTTGGAGTGCAGGATTGTGACTGCAAAACAAAGAGATGACATCATTTCTGCACTAATCTGAACCTTCTTGTTTCTCCCATGAGCTGGAACAAGTTAACTGCTTCTCATTCACACAAACAAAAGATTACAAAAATACTTCTTCTTTTGGCCAAACATGGTCCTTCTGTCTGGACTTTTGTATTTGTGTGTATATGTGGTTGTTATCGGGGAACTAATCTGTGATGTAAACGGAAAACTCAGACAATGTTTTCTAGGAAACTATTATCATGAACAACGGACTTGATAATGTTTGTATAGGATGTTTTGTATGGAAGACATTCCGATAAACAATATCATTTAGGAAACAATCAAGTAGAAACAATCTTCTTATTCAACAATAACTGGAAAAAAGAATGCATTTAAGATTCTGTAACATGCTTGACAGGTATAAGCTCAACTCTTGGGTTATAATTTAGATTTATGAGATCGCTTCAAATATTTGGCTTGAAACCAGTCTCCAACCTTTTCTTTTTTGATTGGTCCCAAAACAGCACAACTGCCTGAGAACATGAAAGCCAGAAGACACAGCCAACCTTTACATGACCAACTCTCTCGGGACGACTTGTTATTTCTACTCAGTATTCTGGAAGGAGAGCTACAGGTTTGACTTTAGAACTTCAACAATGCAATCGATAACACAACCATGTAATAAATAATAACTTGGATGTTTGAACCATGCTAGGCCCGCGATGAGGTAATCGCTGTGTTGAAATCGGAGCGAACAGACGGCGCACAGCTGGGGGCACACTATGGGAGCAGAGCAGAGGAGGCGTTCAGGGCCCTGTACAGAGACTGTCTGCGAACTCAACGGGACTTCGTGCAAGACGTGTGCAAGCCGACAGCTCAGGTACCACCGTGACCAATGAGAACATGAGGTGCATCATGTAAGTTACTCACTGAAGAAGCCGTTAGTGTCTCTGAAGTTTTACTGTAAAGATATTAGAGCTGCCAGATGTATTCAACTAAAATAGAATGAAAATATTGATATATTTTCTGCAAACAACAAACTATCCGGTATTCATTCCTAGAGACCGAACCATTTAGCAGTTTTTGGAACAGATGAGGATGTTTTGTGATTCTGCTCTGCTGCTGACATGTTTATACGCCCCATCATGTAAATCTCTTTTTTCACCCTTTTTATGTTGATGTTAGCTCCGCCACAAACACTTTACAGTAGTCAAATAGATCTGTTAATTTTGATGCGAGAACATTTTTAAAGCTAACATTCTTAAGTATTCAAGTTTGACAAAATACATTGGCAGCAGTAACTTCCAATGATTTCAAATGAAAAACAGCAAATATAAACATACAATTGAACAATGTTCTATTGAATGAACAGCAAAAATTGTTGATTCTCATTATGTCCTATTGTTGCGTTTCTGTGACAATAGTTCCCTTTCAGGTGAGCTGATGCCCTAACTTACCACTAAGCCAGGGGTGTCAAGTCGGTCCAAGTCAATGTCCTCAAGTCTGGCTGCAGGTTTTTGTTCTGACCAAGCTTGGTTGGAGCTAAAAACTGCAGCCACACAGGCTCTTTATGGAAGCAGTTTGTCACCCCTGCTCTAAGCACATATTTGGTTTTTAAAATTTGGTTACTTCAAAGCTGTACTGATCTGTACATAGAAATTGTGAATCACGCTGGTGCTTTTTGTTTTGTCTGCTGCAGATGAGTGCTCTGGTCCAGGCCCAGAGGAAGTGTTCTCTGCAGGTGAAGGAGCAGGTGCTGATGGTGTCTCGCTTACACCAGACCACCATACGCAGACTGGAGGAGCAGGAGAGGAACCACCAGGAACTTGTGCACAAGAGCAACACACTTATCTGTGCATTGGAGCAGGACAGACAGAGGTGAATGCTTACAATTTGAGATCTGATGGCTATAACTTTGGTGAGTTTTTGTGAGGTTCAAGTGCCCTGCAGTTCACATGCGGTGCCATGTAATGTTCTTCACGGCTGAGCAAGAAGGCTAATGCACTGGTGGCCAATGCGCTTCTCCCATAGACACTGAATCTGACCTCAACGCTGTACTTAAGAGTTACAGCACTCAGATACACTCCATTACACACTGGACGTGGAAAGGGCTTGTTTCCAGCTTGGCCCTGTTCTCTTTCCCCCTGCAAACATAATAAACATGCACTCACATTCAATGATGACCAGAGCCCCAAATTGCACCCTACTGTCCAATTCAACAATACCGCAGTGCGCAGCATGGAGCCCTCATCTAAATTAAGTTAATGGGGCTGCGGGTTGGTCCGAGAAATTCCAATCCAAAAGAGAAAGCATTCAGATGTGGCTGGTGTCTCTATGGCAAGACCTAACATGGAGTTGGTCACAAGTTTTCCGATGCTATTTGGGGCACGTAACTGCGCTTCATTGTGCCAGCCCTAACCAGTGTGCTCTGTAATCATTCATAAAGTGGACCCGCAGAAACAATTCAGCTTCAAAAGCAGTCAAGACATTGTGATGCTTGACCAAATTAAATTTCAAATAGTTTTTCAGTTTTAGTTAGCAGAGTTAAAACATGCAAAGGATTGTTGAACACAGAGCTTGATCTGAGTTATAATGATTAACATGGTGGCAGCCTGCAAGTCTGCTGTGGTGGAAACCCTGTGTGGCTCATACATTCCTGAATACTTAATCACAAAGGTTTTCCATGACTTTTCCTCTATAGATTCCTTCTGTGTTTAAAATCCTAGTTTAAACTTTCTAAGAGGCTGTGATGGATTTTGTGGCAGGTGTTAGATCTTTTTTTCAGGCAAAAATAACAGTTCCTCTCATTTGATGGGAACAGTTTTCTTTATACTTTTGACATAACCCGAAATGCTTTGTTGAGCTTGGCACCAAAAATCATCTTACATTGATCCCAGGGGTAAACAACCCATGTTTTCAACTTCTCATGTTTGTTTCAAGCCAGACTGCTTGATTTCCACTCTGAATACTCCTTCAAATCAACCACCTAATTCAAAGCTGCTGGAGACAACCTGGAATTAGCCAGGCCGTTTTTGTTCTTGTAAAAGGCTAGTCCCAAGGTGCCATGTGCGGAGCAGATGACCTGTCCATGTTCAAATCTATACGTTCAGATTCCAGTCACGCTACAATCACTTGCCATTCCTGTTGCGTGTGGTGGTTACAGAGGGTGATTACATGAACACATCACAATGCAGAGTTCTGGCTACAATGATCTCAACCGTCAGAAAGAGAGTATTCCCTGACACTCTGCCTTCAGCATCTTCAAAGAGCATCTTCGAAACAAAAAGGGCATCACTGCATCTATAAAGAGGTAAACCCAATCATGTTGAGTCAGTCTTTGAGCACCACTGATGTGGCCTTATCAGTAACTCATCTTAAAGCCTAGTGTATACTTGCGCGGCGCGGCTTACGTTAGCGGTTGCGGTGGACCTACGTAAGCTCAATTGGTGTTTTACTTGCGCGTT
>JAPMNZ010915527.1:0-11374 GCA_029875035.1 Pomatoschistus microps
TTTTTTTAGCATTAATTAACACATGACGTCAAATGAAGCCCAATACCACGCAGTGACTGTTAATGTTACCATCTTTTTAAAGAATTGTTTGCATCAATTGAAATTTTAAAATAATTGACTCAACAAATTAAGATAGTATGTATGTTAATTGTTGTATTGAAATACAACAGTTGATGTAAAATTAGTCAATAACATTATTTGTTTCTATTTTCATTTATTCAGCAGTCTTGTGCTTGACCAGTTTCTAAGTGACCTTATCAGACTCAAAGTCTGCCTTTGCATTTGTCAGCACTGAATTATTATATTTTCGACTGCTGCATGGTGTGGTGTTTGTTCAAGTGAAGAGCTTCTCCTGCCTGATTGAAACGTTACTCAGGCTGGATGTGGTTGCCAGGCGATACTTTCCCTCAATCTGCTGTGGTGTGACCTGCAGAGAGCTTTTGCATGCTGCATGTGCCGTTGTTTCATGAAACTTTAACCACCACTATCTTAACAAGCATATTAATGTTGTTTTTTTAATTTTAGGAGGGTAGCTATGTAGATGCAAAGCCTCATGTCTTTCCGGACAAACGGACACGTGCCCTGTCCTCTTCACCTCGCCGCGATCAAACAGGACTCTTGGATCAAGTGCCCAAGTCCCCCCTCGCTGGGGAATCTATGTTCAGAAGGAGGTATGGATCAACATTGTTACATAAGGGTGTGCTTTTGAAATGTACCAATAAATCTTATTGTGCAGAAGAGATGGATCAAGTCCTCGAAGCACAAAGGAGTTCCCTATTGAAGGAGAGAGGACTTTGGGAGAGTTTCAGATCAGCACACCCTCTGCCTTCAGCAAACTCAACCTTCAGAGAAGCTTCACTCCCCTTGTGCCTTCACAGGGCTCTTCAAGGTGAGGCATAAGAAAGTTTAGTATCAATAAAAGAAGCAGTGATTCTCACCCCTGGTCACTTCTTTTGAAAGAAGTGCATCTCCCTGCTTGTCCAGCTGCTCTTCACCCGTGCGTGCTCCTCCTCGTAGTCCTGAATCTTCTCCTGAGCCATTCTCTGACGGAGCCGAGGTCCAAGCGGCAAACCTGGATTACAGGATGTCCCGCAAAGATCTCCTGCAAATTCTTCACAACACATTCTCAAGATACGGACAGGTTTGTGTATATGTTTACATTACTATAGAAGTTTTTAATCTCCTCGTCTATCAATGACTTACTTTCCATTTCAGGTGAAGTCTGTAGAGTTGAGCCCTCACACAGACTACCAGCTGAAGGCAACAGTCCAAATGGTATCTTTACAGGAGGCCATCAGTGCAGTTGGTGGTCTGCACCGCTATAAAATTGGGGGCAAACGTATACAAGTGTCTTTGGTCACTGGAGGTAGCAACAAATCTGTGTCCATGCTGAGGTAAGGGCACTGAATACTGATGCTAATTAATCAAACTTTTCTTTGGGTAAATTAAACCTCATCATTCCTTTTGTGCAGCAGTGAGATAGTTAGTATCCTCCAGGACGCACCTGCCAACTGCCTTCCACTTTTCAAATTTACGGAGATCTATGAAAAAAAGTAAAGTGTTTTATTACCTGTTGGCATGTTCCCTGTGCTTCCTGTGTGTTTTTAACTGTTGTCCTCTTCAGATTTTCCCGAAAACTCATGGTTGGGGATCTGTACAGACTGCCTGAAGTGGTTGCTGTGCGAGAACAGGGAGGAACGCGACTCGTTTGTCTTTTACCATGCAGCCAAGTCCGTCAGAGTCCACTGGGGTCCTCTCTGTCCCAGGAAGGATCATCCTCGGCGAGTGGAAGCCCTGTTGTGTTTGAAGAACTGGAGTATCATGACCCCGTGTGCAGACAACACTTCTCACAGCAAGACTTCAGGTTAAGCTCATATCACTTGGTATTAAATCATTGCATAATATGTTGAGTATTTAACTTGGTGTTGAACGTTCTATAGTGAAGCTGATTTTGATCCTGACACCTACACATTGCCATTTGTGGGGATGTCTGTGAGCACTTTGACCTCAGATGTCCACACTTTGTTGCATTCACACGAGGGAACTCTTCCACTGCTCAGGTAATGAAATGTCAGCTCTTATCTTTTATTGTGTTGTTTGAAAAGTTAAACATTTATTGTGCTTGTTCTTGAAGAGATTAGAGGAACAGTGAATGTATCTTTTGTGTGTGATGAAAAGTTGAGGAGCTACAAAACAAACAAATCTTATTGGTTTGTATTGTAGCTTTCCAGACTGCTACGCCAACCAATTCAGCCCTCTGCAGTTGGGAAATGAGACGCTAGAGGGCGGTGTTCCTCTGGAGCATCTCATAACCTGTGTTCCCAGTATCACAATCGTCACAGCTCAAAATGGCTTCAAGATTATTAAGTGGATTCACAATAAACCTCCAGCCCCGAACAGTGGTATGAATAGNTCAAAACACTGCTGTTATGTAATCCACAGAGCCGTGGATACAGCGCTGTAAGAGTCCAGTGGGTAACCCTCAGCTCATTCAGTTCAGTCGTGAGATAATTGACCTTTTAAAGAGCCAGGCGTCCTGCATTATGCCCATGAGCAAATTCATCCCCTTGTACCATCATCACTTTGCCAAACAATGTCGGGTCTCAGACTATGGCTACTCCAAACTGTTGGAGCTGCTTGAGGCTGTGCCACATGTGCTTCAGGTACATTTCTTCTTGAATTTCTCAATGCAAATGTCAACCATCACTACATGTTTATGATTGTAATGGTTCTCTCTTAGATTTTGGGCATGGGAACAAAAAGGCTGCTGACATTAACACATCGGGCTCAAGTGAAACGCTTCACCCAAGATTTGCTCAAACTGCTCAAATTCCAAGCCAGTAAACAAGTTACAATACAGGACTTCATGCAAGCATACCACTGGTTCGACTCTCCAATGTTAGAGCTTTTTTACTTTTTAAAGGGATTAGTGCGGCTAATGGTATATTGGGGTGTTCTAGGTGCTTCTCCAGAGACTGGCGGGTGATTGACTATGGTGTGTGTGATTTGATGGATCTTCTAAATGAGATTCCGGACACAACAATCACCATCACACACCAGGACCACGACACGATCATCTCTGTCCCCAAAAGAGGTACGAATTACAAACCCCAATTGAGAAAGTATTGTACTTTTCTTTCAATCACGTTTTTTCTATTTCTGTAGAACGTACATCTGATGAGATGGACCGCACCAAACAGTTTGGGAAGGAGGTAGTGGATCTGCTTCGCCATCAGCCTCACTGCAGGATGCTCTTCAGTAAATTCATTCCGACTTACCACCATCATTTTGGCCGTCAGTGCAAGCTCAGCTACTACGGCTTTACAAAACTCTTGGAGCTTTTTGAAGCCATTCCTGATATACTCATGGTTAGTAATTTGTATACATTCACTTTCCTAATTGCCTTACTTTTAACCTAATCTGATTGTTGATCAGGTGCTAGAGTGTGGAGAGGAGAAAGTGCTGTCTCTAACAGAAGTGGAGCAGATCAAGGCTCTGGCAGCACAACTCGTCAAACTGCTCAGAGCCCAAAAGGACTCCAGTCTCCCTGTGAGCCAGCTGCAAACTGAATATAGCAAGACATTTGGCTATGGGCTCCGTCTGCTGGACTATGATGCGAGCTCCCTGCCTGCACTGCTTGCAAAGCTCTGCCATGTTGTCAAGGTAACGCACGTTTTTATATAGATGGATAGATCTGAATATGATCATTTCTTTTTAATGGCTATTATTTTCAGGTGGTGGATGGGAGTGGAGGCCGTGAGGTCCAGCTGATCAACAGGAAGTCCCTGCGGTCACTAACTTCCCAGATCCTTGTTCTGCTGATGTCTCAAGAAGAAGAGGAGGTCTCCAGGGGTTTGGAAGTGGATCAAGTCGGCACTCTTTACATGAGCATGTTCGCAGCACCTCTGAACCCATGTGAATATGGATTCCTGTCTCTTAATGAGCTCCTAAAGAGCCTCCCTTATCTGGTTGAGGTCAGCTTCTTGCATGTTTTTGTATATACTGATTTGAGATTCAACATAATAATCTGCTTAATTCTGTTGCCACATCAGTTGTACTCTGAAGAAGGTGAGGACAGCAGCTCAATGAGACTGAGGCTCACCAGGCTTTACCAGACTGCCCGTAATGTCCGTGCACTGCTCCAAACCTACCATTACAACCAGATCTTCCAGTCAGAGTTTCCCGAAACCTATCAGAAATTCACTGGCTCCAGCATTGAGCCACGCTCATTTGGATTCAATAACATTGATGAGCTGCTCAATGCAATCCCACAGGTAGAAAAAAAATAAAAAAATAAAAAAAATAATTTTAAGTCATGTGTTGCCTGAAAACATTTATTTTATTATTCTTTAGGTGGTCTGGATTAAAGGGCACGGTCACAAGCGGATTATCGTTTTGAAAAACGATATGAAAGGTAGTAATGACAGTAGTTTACAACGTGACGAAAAGCATGAATTGAATTGTACTGAACTCTGTGTGCAGCGAGAGTGGGCGCATCAGGCCCCAGCAGTCCACAGCCCAGCAACTGCACAGAAAGTCCAAGGGAGAGTCCAGTCAGCAGTGAGATTTCAGACTCTTATGGTTCAGGTACTGTTTTTTTCTCTTTTTTTTTTTACCAGAAATATTTGGGCACTCAGACAGTGTTGGGATCAAAGCTGATCCTGATTTTCTTGTTTTAAACATTAGCTGTTCTGGTTTTTGAATGTTGAATCCAGCAGAATGTATTTATCCAAGAAGAATAATCCTGAACCCTCACTGCATTCCTGATGTGACAGGCGGTGCTGAGCTGCTGTCTGTGGTCTCTCCTGTGGACCTCCTTTGTGGGCCGGCCCCCTCCTGCCTCCCCTCCCCTCAACTGCACCCTGACCCTGTGCTTCAGTTGGACCTGATTAATTTTGAGAAGCAACACGCCACTGGTACAAAGTCTAAATTGTTGTTAACAGTAATAAAACACTAATAAATTGGCTTTTTCCCCCTTTTTTATAGAGGTATCAGCTGAAACATCAGCTGAGAGGACCTCTACTCAAACTAGGCAAGAATCCACAAAGGACCCAGACCCTGCACCACAGCAGCGCTCTTCAATGGGAGCGAGCAGCCCCAGGAGAGCTTCTCGTAGCAGGTTCAAGCTCGCAGCTAATTTCAGCTTCACTACAGGACTCTGAGTCCTCACACCAGCAGATCTGTTAGAGACGCAGGTAAAACCTAGATCTGTGTCAAACACTATAATCAAATAATGTCCTAAAGTATTGGCAAAGTGTTCAGAACAGGTTTGGTCTATTTTTATCAAGCTCTTTTCCCAATGATTTTCAGGTGCGTTTTATTTTTTGCAGATTTTCTGCAATTGCTAAATTGGCCTCAACCTTTCAATGTGGATTGAACCATTTTGCATTACAATGACAAAGGTGTCATATTCAGTAAGTTGTCACTGTAATTAGACAATCAGTTAATTGGTTTTCAAGAGCAAGGAATGGTTTCCAAAATCATCAGTTTAAAATAATAGTTTGAGACAATTTCAAGTTAAATATATTTAACAAACGGTGTCTGGACCTGACAACTTAGTTGATTCAATCTGTTCTGTTTATTTCATTTGAGGTAAACTTACTAAGACGAGGGGAAAAGAATCTGTTTAAATCTGTTAGTCTTTTGAAGCTAACATCTAATATTAAGTGATCGTGTGTTAGTTGACTCTTCCCTGCTTCATTCTTTCATCTGTTAAAGCCCCAAGATGTGTGTTCTATTATGGAGTAACTATAGTTTATAAAGGTTTTACTTGATATTTCTTCACTAGTCAAACAATGGTGCCAAATATTCAAAACTCATGAGAATTCTTAGTATTAAAACATAATGGTCATAAGCAGTTTTAAAACTCTGCTACAAAGATCTCTCAAGTGAAGTCTGTAGCAGTCTTCAGCCGCAGCCAACAGAAACTTCTTTTAGCCTTCATGGTCTGGTCTCGGTTGACACTGGAGAATATGGTGTGAAATATGCTGTGACTGCATAACAGAGCTTATCCAGAGTGTTCGCCCTGACAGGGACGTGGTGTTTTTGCTCCAGGAGACGATGCTCTCGCTGTTGCTTTGTCACTTCAAGGTTTAAGTGAACCTTGTCACTAGGAGACTCATCCTTCAGATGATGGGTGGATGGCAGCGGAGGATGCTCCTGGTCCAGTTTTTACTTATTAAAAGGTGAATAGGTGTTGGTTTTCGGAGGGGAGCAGCAGGGAGGAAGGCTGGCCGTACGAGTGTGAGTCTGGGAGGACTGATGGTTTTGCCCCAGTTTTACTGCTGTGGTGCTCTGGGATCTGCCTGGCGTTTACAATGGCTTGTATCTGCCATGGCACTGAAGGAGACGCCCTGGACCTCCCTGTCCCTCACATGTAGATTTTACCTCCGCATTACTTTGTCTTTATGTAACACTGTTGGCTGTTGAGATTGAGCAGGACCCTGGCACCACACGTTGGCACAATCATGTTTTTAGACAATGGCACAAAGTCCATTTAGCCGGTTTCTATGTAGACATCTGTTGTTTCTGTTTGTGAGACCCGTTGGTAAGTTTAGGGCGCTTTAGGTCTGATTCACTTAGGTGTAATCAAGGTTTTCAAATGGTCTGCAGGTGCTTTACTGACGGTCTGGAAACCTTTTTTAATTTTACTATTCTGTCACATCTCATTCTAAAGATCTTGCTCAAAAGTTCATTTATTAAACATTTAGTGAAACAAAAGTTTGAAAGAAACAGTGACAACTGACTTAATTTGATTCTCTTTCTGGGCATATCAGTGATACTTTAATGCTTTGATTAAATATGCACTCTGCATATTTCTATAAAATGATATATGTTTATTGTAGAGGATTGAAGGTCGCCACTAGATTCGACGTCACATCATGTTTACTATTTTAAACATTTCACAACTGCACTGTTGTTTTTTGTGCTATTAATGTGAATGAAACATCTTAAGTACCTAAAAGCTTATGCCCCCTTATGTTAAGTATTACTGATGTGCAAATCCTCCTGGTTTCTGTAACAGTTGAACAGTGTTAAAGGGGACCAAGAAGAATAATTTAATAAACTTCCAAAGCATTCATTGTCTGTTTTACTTGTTTTACACAATAACTTGATGCCTTCTTGAAATATGCTCTTTATTTAAACATGTATGTACAGGTATTTCAGCTTATTCTCTGCATATAGTTAAACAATCACACTCAAAGTCACTACTACTACTACTACTACTACTACTACTACTACTACTACAGAAAGCTACTTTAGAAGAAACTACTGCCTCCACATTAGCTACTGGTCTCAAATACACTCAAACAAACACTGTAGGCATTTACAAGAGGTGCAATCAATTCAGTATATCAATAAAAATGCAGTTAAATATAATTTCAATGTAATTGTTTGGACCAGTCTGTTGGTTGAAGATATTGTTGAAATGACTTGTAGATAATTTGTATCTAGGAAGGCAAGGCGATGTACGCTATTTATCGCACATATCTTTCATTATATTCTGTACAAAACAAAGTAGATCTGTTCATGTTTTGCCTAAATCTTACAGCCCGTTTGGTTTATGGTGGAAGTTGGCTACAATCATATAATTCATCTGTTTAATGGATACGATAACGTCAATGTAGAATATTCTGATATATTGAAAGTGTATAAATTGGTCAAATTAAGCTTGTGCTTGTATCCACGTGCATCCAGGGTTTTTGTCCCACATATGCAAAGTTACCCCTGCATGTGGCTGAGCACTGATACTGAAGGTGGTTTGTAGAGGGCTGTAGTCTTGGGTACAGGTCCCGTTACATGATGGCACACTGCGTCGCGCCGCAGCAGTCCTTGATGATGGCTGCTCCTGACTTGGCGATGGACGGTTTGTTTGGTGGCGGTTCTGGGATGATTCTCTTGGGCTTTGTGGAATCCTCTGACAATAATCAAAGAAGTGAGCTCATGTAAACGCATTTGATTTGTTGTAATCGAAGTTCACTTACTCTGTGCTGCTTTGAGTGTGTTCTCTAGTGGCATCAGCTTCAGTCTCAGAAAGTCTGCCATTTCCTTGTCCTCCTCTTGCTCTCTGGGGAGACAGGACCCAAGTTCAGCTGTGAGTATTTCAGTACTAGCTATTGCAGTGTGTTGCATGTTTTGCCAACACAATTGGCCTAACTGCAATGAATAAACATAAACCAACCCAGATTGGAACTTCATACAGAAAACCTCTGACATAAAAATGTCTCGGATAAGTTGTCACAGCCTTCACATGCTCTATACCTTGGCAAAATAGATGAATTCAATAGATCTCTAGAAGTTTTTCCAACTTCATGTTCACTTATGAACTGGAAAATCACCGACATCTACATATTGATCCATACTATTAAACACTAGTATATGGAACATTTTGATGCTCTTCTGAAAGACCTGGAGATGTGCAGCTGAGCATTTGTATGTTTTATGTTTGTTTATGCTCCTGCATGTTTCCGTAGACATGTCCACTGATTGGACAATTATGGCTAAATTCAATTATGCAGATGATTTAAATACCGCCATAACTACATTTAATGTCAGTGGAAATTTACCCTGACAACTAGACTCAGCGGAGGAAAACTGTTGCTTAGAAACAAAGTTTTCTCTTCAGCCTGCATCTTGGTCTTTTATCAGATCTATCGTGTGGTTTATCTGAGTCACACTGTATGTTTATCAGCAGGAGCAGCGGGGAACCAAGCCAGTTTCAGTCACACATCCTTGCCTCCATCACAATCTCTGCTCTAATGAGGGACTGTTTTCTTTTCCAAATAACTGCTGCTTGTTGTTTATCAAACCTTAGCCTCTCCACCTCTGCGTCGTCCACCAGGAAGTCTCTCTTCTGAACCAGTTTGTGAATCTTAAGGATCAGTTCCTCTTCTCGCTGCCGATGCTTCTTAGTCTTGTCTTTCTCTGAGAGATGAGGGATGAAGAAGTAATGAAAGCAAATGATTAGTTACATCTCATAAAAATAATAGATCAGTTGAGTAAAAATCTTGTTTGAAAGCCACTCCATTAAGACAAAAACAATAATCTCCTGTCTATGGATGATGATGATGTGCATTCATTGGGATCACATTCCTCAGGTCTAATTAATAATCTAGAGAGGAGATTCTGACAGATAGTCAAATCTCGGATTCAAGAGCCGTATGGTTTTTGAAGTGGCTGTGGAACACTGGCACAGCTCTTCACGGGCACGAGTTTGGCTAACTTTGGAGCTAAATTTGGAGAAGGCAATTGACAATTTACCCCGGGGTGTACTTTAAGGGGATTGCAATATTTGTTTTGTTTCATTTTTTGCTGGGAAATGTCTTACAATTGCTAAAGTTTGGTTTGTCATTATGATATGCTTGTTCTATGTATTTTGAGGGACATCTGGCAAAGTAATATTTTCCTATGCATAGTTGAGTTTTTCTTTGCATTTTAACTTTATAGATGTAAGGGCGGGGTTTTTCTCGCCTTGTTTCTTAACTAGGACATAGATAACATGTAGAGACATTTATCTTCGAAGTTGCTAACGTTCATAGTTCATATCCAGATATAGCTCAAAAGTCCTTGCCCTCGACTCCTGCCGTCCTGTACAGTACAAACATTCATGCTCCAGTGACGGGGGGCGGGTGAGAGCGTGTTACAATGTGATATATGTGACTGGTGACAACAACCACAGCGCTGCAAAAACACACAATAATAAAACTGCCTTGTTTGTTTGTAACTAGACTGGTTACATGTTTGCATCTTTAATCATGCACCAAAGTAAGGTTAGGTTGATTTGAATATTCATTAAAGCCCCATCCTAACTGTCCTGGTGGGTCCCTCTTTACGTTCTTGTCCGATACCTGCTTCTTGCCACAAATGTTATTGCTTTGAAATGTTGTTTACTTTGGTTAACATTTTGAAAATGTACATTCCTCAATTTAATGCTCAATTTAATGCTCTCTTCATAGATATAATGTAACTATAATGCCGAACAATGTCCTCCTATGCTTGTTTTCAATTTAAAAGTAGAAAAATAAAAACTACAATTCCTTCCAGGTACATCATTTCTATATGTTCGCACAAGTTTCTACTGACAAATTATTATGAATTATTTAATTATCTAATCTTTTTGGATGGATTGCTTACAACTCTCCAAACACTGATTATGAAACTACATTTTCAATACAATGGGTGGCATTCATGTTCAATACTAGGTCAATTTGGAAGTTGTATTGAAAACCTGCCCTCCAAATGTTTTTTCCAGATAATTATTTACAAATGTATTTTGTGTAATTTTAACTAACCCGCCATTTTCTTTTTCTGCCTGACTTTTCTATTGGCCAACACCATGAATATTATCTCCACTTCATAGACACAAAATGAACCATAGTTGACATGTTCTGACCAAGATATAGATTTTGCTTCACTTGGATTGCCCCAGAATTAAGAAGGAGGAGGTCCTTTCATTAAGGTCCCACAATGGGGACATTTCAGTTTGATGCATACACATATACACTTACACATCAAGGCAAGCGGCGAACATCACTTCCGCGCTTCTTATAATCAAAGTGGGTTAAGTGTCTTGCCCAAGGACACAACAACAACAGCAGACATCAGTGGGAGTCGGTGGAGAAGGCCTCGTGGTGGGCTCGAACCCACAACCTTTGGGCCCAAAAGACAATGCTCTACCAACTGAGCCACTGTCGCCAATTAGGGATACTATATAGCCACAAATCAGAAAAGATTAATCAGCCAACGTTTAAACTATAGGCTCTTTGGAATGGTGTGATGTCACATGAACACATCCTTTCAAAGCCACCTCATACTTCCACCTGGAGCTGTGGAAAACTATACTTCACATAAATCAAGACAAAACCAAGAGTGTTGGGATCAATGGTGTGTGGTTTGGAGCAACAGTCTGTATAAATCTTTACTACAGCAGCCGGGTTTATGGGACTCCAGTGAGACACGTCTATTTATAGTCCCGCCACAGAGTTTGAAGGACATTTCCTTGGCTCAAATTGCACCTGTTCTTACCTGATACGGCCACAATCTGCCTCAGGTCCTGCTTCAAACTCATGATGTCTTTGCAAAGCTGTATGTCGTCCATCCTGGAAACAAAAACAAAGATCAACCAAAAGCCCAAATTGAATTAAAGAACATATAATACTATTAGCGTATGCCAGTTCTCATCCATGTTATCTGATTAGCAATGATTGGAGGCTATCCCACACAATTGACCTCGGAAGACTCGGTAGAAAAAGCTTGTGAGACGATTCAGATTTCTAAATGGGCATATTTGAATTTATCGCTTTAGGAAAATGTCACATGTCAAAAAGTAGGCGCAAACTATGTGACACTGGTGGCTTTGTTTGGTCTTATACGG
>JAPMNZ010915535.1:0-13472 GCA_029875035.1 Pomatoschistus microps
GTATATTCCAAATACGAAAGAGTTGATATATTAGATATTATGGGTGTATTTTTTATATCTATGACGGTCCAAAAATATTGTTATATATGTTCTTAATCTTATATGACTATGTTTAAAGCGGTTTGTTAAAGCACCTCTGTGTAACTTTTCTGGCTTCTGTCGCCTGATTGGTGCTCCGTAGATGTTATTGTTTGCTCGGAGTGTCCCTCAGTATGGTCTTCAACCTAAACAAAGTACAAATTATAATCACAGGTGTTGTCATTGAAATGTTGCAGAGAGACAACGTGAGTTTGCTTTGACGGAATAAACATGAGAAATGAAGTTGGCGATGATTAGAATGTGCCAGCACTATTATTACAAGTAACAATATAGATCCCAATCTGATATGATGTGGTGAAGTTGACAAGGCAGAGTAAAGAATGTCATTTTGAAAGATAGAAATTCTTAAAACTTTAGAATTGATTTTTTCGTTGTGTTCATGATGTCATAGTCTGAGGATTCATAACGGTGCAACAATGAAAAAAAGTTACATTAAAGTTCCTGGTATTAGCATGCAGCTACAAAAAGTTTTAGGTTTTGATGTTTTTTAGTAGTAGTAGTCGTATTTATTAATTTATTACTTATACAGCATAACAGCAAACAAGATACAGTGATGAAATACAGTTTGAGATAAGGGGATGGACCATGAAAATAGTCATTTACTTACACAACGACACACACACACACACACACACACACACACAAGACAGTCTGACCTTTTCTTGCGTTATGCTGAGGGCGTCACACTCTCTCTTACATGTTATTGTCAGACTGTTAAAGATTGGACGAAATAGTGGATTTTGCATATGTGTCCTTTCAGTATAAACCCGTTCTCTGAGGATTGGAGCGTCCCGCTGCACAGACAAGTGCAGAGATGAGGCATGGCGTTGTTTATATTGGCCTGATTAGATAAAGCTCACTGTTTTTAGCACAAGGCAGATGGTGCAACGACGCTCCGGCCAACTCCGCCATGTCGGGCCCATTCTCACACGAGCCAATGCACACTGAGAGATTTGTAAACATTTGATAAAAGATTATTAATCATTTGCTTGAACTGACTGCATTTGTTATTTCAACTTGTGGTGACTTTGTGGTCGCTCAGAAAGAACAAACACATCAACATGTTTTTGTACAGCGGTTGAGTAGAAGCATTGTAAAAGTATTGCGATTCAAGGTTTTTCAAATTGGCGATGAAGTTATGGAATAGTTGAAATGCATATTTATAAGAAGACTTTTGGATTTTAGTCATGGTTGCGTATGAAGGAAACTATCATAAATTATTCTTAAAGTTTGAGGAACAATATTTTCAAGTATTCTTAAATGTATAATTATAAGATTTCCCTTTTGTGTGTGTCATTGTTTGCCATACTTACACTTTTTAAAAACAAGTTCATTTCCACAACATAAAGAATAGTGTAAGTTTTGCACACACACAAGTAAAGTGTATACATTATGTCTAAGTTATACCAATGTAACTTTTCTTCTGAATCTGTATATGCTGTGAATGGGATTTTGCATATTGTGTGTTAGTTTACCGCCTTTTTGAAAGCCTTGGTGAAAGTACTAGCAGTATTAGCTGTAGCAGCGCCGACTTTTAAAAATAGTGGAGTAAATGGAAGCGGACTGCAGCGAGGAGGGTGCACCAAATGGCTCCTAATTCCGTACTATTTACTTTGGGACAGCTGCCATGTTGCATCCGAGCTGTTTTGACTTTCTGCTCCCAAGTAAAGTAACAGCAGCGGCAGCAACTCACGGCCATATTCTTCTACCTTTTACTCATACAAATGCGTATTACTTTGCGTATCACGTCTTATAACGCAAAATAATGTCTGTATTTTAAAGTCCTTAACTCCAGAGGTGCCAATCGGTATTTAAAAATCCACCTAAAACATACTGGAGCACGTTTATGTAAGCAGACAGTTTTAATGAACACAACTAGACGCTCAGAACTAGTTTGGATATGATTTATGGCTAAAAGCACAGAGCGTTCTGCGAGGGGGAGGTGACCAGTTTGTGGATGCAGCTAGAAACGACACCAGAATAGTTTTTTTGCTGAGGGAACAATGGCCCTCACCACCGCTTCCTAAGCTAATATAACAAAACCACGCTGCCACCGTAAGCTACATCACTATTTGAGCTATTCTTATTTATTTCCCCATCTTTTATTATGAATCTTAGTGTCCTGGCTTGCCGTCTGATAGTTAGATATGCTAATTTATTTAGTGTAACGCTCCCATACACACAGACTCTCCAGCTCTCTCTTTGCTTTGATATGCATTTTTAATATACCGCCTTAGGGTACAACTCATTTTCTCTCCTCTTCTTCGGGAGATGATGAGGAGAATCTTGGCTGTGCATTTTTTATTTAATTTGTTTCTTTTTTTTATTATTATTTTTTTGGTTGAATATGCCCCCCCCCCCCTTTCCTCTTCTCTGTGTACCTCTCCCATGGGCATTCTTGTAGCTGTCAGTGCGGACACAAAGATAGATGTCTTACGCTCGTCCAATGTTTTAGAATTAGATAATGAAAAATACATAGAACTAGTTAATGGGTGCATTAGAAAAGATTTAAACGGATTGGGGTAAGCTTTGAAAATCCTCCTAAAAATATAGCATTCAGAGGTTGCAGAATGTTTGTCGTGGAAGGCAAAGGAAGTTTATTTGTATAGCACAAACAAGAAAAGAAACCAATGCCTAATCACACAAAGGCATTCAAATCATAAATAATCACAGTACATTAGAAATAGAGAAGAAACAATCCCTCAGCTGTTTGCACATTGTCGGAGTAGAAGCCTGTCTCACATTTTCAGGAAGATTATTCCAGATTTTAGCAGCATAAATCTGAAACGCTGCCCCCCCATGTTTCAGTCTGACTCTGGGCACCAGCAGGAGGCCAGTCCCTGTGCTCCTCAGACTGTAAAAGTTGGTCCATAACATGATTGACAGATATAATCTTCTGCAGTCATAAATAATTGTATTTATATTTGTTGTATTGTTTTTTTTTTACCTGTATTTGACCAGAGTGCTGGCTCAGATGATACAACACTAAAAAACTAAAAACATTTACAAACCATAGATCTATTCAAAACACAAGGTCAGTCCATTTGAACTATTCCACGTGGGAGGTGCAAACGGATCAAGTCAAGATTCAAACCACCAAGTCACTTCTTACAAACGTGTCCAAAAGTCTCTCCTCTCTCGCCTTTTTAATTACTGTACAAAATTCCCCACTCCGGCGCTACATCCAATTAAGCAGGCAAATAGAATTAGCGCTGTCGGAATATTATCTGCCGCTGCGAACAGGCTTTTGTGGCGGCCGCCTACGCTCCGCTTGTCTCGCCTTCCCTTTGAAACGACAGGGACTTGTTTGGGAATCCCACTTTTTCTCCCCAAAATAATTTGTTATCGGTGGAATTTGTGTGGGATTTGCACGTCCCGGCCCGGGTACAGTTTTGTTGTTGGTGAAGTGATGCTTGTGTTGCATGCTGGGTAAAAAGGGGGGGACAGCGTTTGATGTTTACACAGGCGGCAGTGTCAAGTGCTGGAAGTGTGACATGGGATAAATAATGGCTGTGGTGGAGCTGCACAATTGTTTAAAATTGTTTTTAAAAAATTGCTGTATGCATACTGTACATAAATGCTGACTCATGTTATAATGTTATGATCACTTCTGACAGATTTATGACATGGAACATTGAATGAAAAATACAATAATCTAATCCCTTATCAAACCATGTACAGATATTTTTGGTATTATCATTATTACATTTGATATTTCTGTGAATTGAACTGTCCCCACTGTGGGTCTGATAAAGGATGTTGATTTGAGTTTAGGTGCAAATTGATCAAGTCAATATTCAAAAACATTTTAGTCCAGAAATTTGAGTTGACATGTTAATGAGTCTTGAATCTTTTAGTTTTACCCCTATAGTCCAATTGTTATGTTAGTGCTTATCACATTAGGTAGAGTTTTAAAAGCATGTACTACTACACTTCCACCACATAATTAATGCAGTGTAACTTTTCTGAAGGGCAAGGCATCAGAAATGTTTTAGTTTGCTTGGAATGTATGATAACAAAAACTGGAATAAACCTCAAAACCCTGAAATAGTACCAACTTCACCAGCTATCACTACTATTAACTCTACACTATTGATATTAACACTGAAATCCAAATATTGTTTGAATGCATATTATCAATGCTATAAAAACAATATGAAGTCGATGAGCACTTTTTGGCGTTGCTGGAAAGATTCCTATTATGACCATATTAGACCTGCAACAGGATCTGCTTCCACTTGTTGCCCGCGCTGCCTCGCCTTTAAGAGGGCCTCCAAACGTGCGCCTGTAAACAGTGTAGTAAACATGGTTACTGCTGCTGCCTTTTTACACACACAGTACATAAATGCCGCTTTTAAGGCCGCTGCCAGACTTCATCAAATATATATCGATGGGTATTTTTATGTAGCGCTGTTTCCGACCCATTGATAATCTATGTTTTTCTATTGTGTTTTGTATCCCAACATTTAAAATGGCTTATGACGGCATAGAAAGCGACAGTCAAAGTCACCTTGATTCATTTTCCTCACAGACAACAAATGTAGCTACTGATTATTATGTTTTCTTTGTCCCAATAAACACTTGACTAATACTTTTGCCTAATACTTGACTTTTGTCTAATTTAATTTGGTGATTGCTGAGGTCTTGAGATCACCTAATTTCAAGACATCCTGAAAAATCTTAATATCTCAGGGTTAAATAATCTCAATCCTATTAACCCTGACAAAATAAGATTTCAAAAATTAAATGTTTGAAAAAATATTTTTTCTTGAATTTCCCCGAATGAATTTATTTTTTGTTACTTTGTCTCTTATGCTTTGGTGACTGGGTTCACCTGCTCCCAGTACTTGCCTGGCCTCTCACATAACACACATGATTATTGTTAGGGCTCTTGCTGTTGTTTAGATTCTTGTTCATTACTAAATAAATAAATCACAATGACATATTCATACATAATATTTAAAACTACTGAAACAAGCCCGAAACCTTCTCTGAATTAGCACAACTTTAGTTATTCCTCCCCACTGCAGGGTACTTCAAAGTTGCGAAGGCATCAGTATTTATAAGCAAACGTCTGGTAAATCCGGTGAATTATTAGGTGCTAAATTGAGGTGTTTTTTTTATATTGCCACTATAATTGCGGGTTTGTAAATATGCGGCCGCCGTTCCATTCTCCTACACTCCCTGAACGCACCGCTATGTAATTACCCTCGCATGCAGCACGCTGTTTATGCCATGTGGTGGGATGTGTACGGGAATGTCAATTTATGGATGATTTATGGCCATGCAAGCTTTTTCTCCTTGCCTGTCGTGCTCCTTGCTGTGAAATACACACACACACAAACATAAACATGCACACGCACACATGTGCACACACAGGTATTCTCTTATACTACTCTTACCATTACTACAACTATAAAGCAATATTAGTACTCTTTATGTTAATAATAACGCTGATAACAGGTATTCTATGGTAATTATGTTGCCATTTTACTGTACTTTATGATACTATTATGAGTGAAGCACTGTGATGGGAGACCTCAGATAACACATCTCAGAACACCACAATGGGATGGCTGTAAAGTGTCAAACTGTATTTGTGTCTTTAGGCAAGACACTTCACTCTCATTGTCCAGTATGAGTCCACTGTGTGTGTGTGTGTGAATGTTTGGCAGGTAGTTGGAAGGGTCAATGGCTCAGATTGGCAGCCTTGCTTCTGTCAGTGTGCCCCATGGCAGCTGTGGCTGCAGTGATAGTTTATTACCACTGTGTATGGCAATCAATGCCATGTGAAGTGTCTGGGTATCCAAAAACAATCTATAGATAACACAAAAACACAATCTCTCATGGCGACTTGACTAATTAGATTTTATTCAGTCAAAACCTGGGACAAAATGCCATGTTGGGAGTAGACTGCAGAATTTGCACTTTACGTATGCAGTCCTCTGTATCTGTATTTCGGTGTTGCGCTGTGTTGAGTCAGCTGTTTGTCCGTCAGTGACACCCGTAGGCCCAGACAGGTGCCCCCTCCTCCCCCTTTTTGCTTTCTTTCCGGGGGGACCGAAAGGAAATCCAATGACGGAGCTAAATGAATCTGATTGTGGATTCCTGAGGGGAGGAAACAGCCGATGATGAAGAGGAGAGGTGGCAGGGGGAAGGAGGGCGGTGGACTGATGAAGTGTAGACTAACCCAAGTACTACTGCATATTGTGTCATGAGTACAACCTTTGCTATACATGTGGTATCCTAATAATAATGATATTGGAAGGCAGTTATGGATGACTTAAGGTAATGTTAGTCCTATTATTACTACCACTATTACATACAACTTTTTTTAGCCTTAATATATTATTTAAATGAATTGGTCAATAAGCCTAAATCAAGCTTAAAGCATGTTATAAGTCTTTATTGAGGTGAATTAATGATTCCTTTCTTTTTTTTAAACAATCAACAGCACACACGCAGACACAGTCTTCTAAGGTACATGATGTGCATGTCTGGTATGTTAGCGTATTATGCTAACTCACACAATACTTTTCCTTTTACAGAATACACATAGTCGTTAAGCATAAGCTGCTTTTGGCTTTTCCTATATGTGACTGCAATCCCCACAGCCTTTTACTTTCCAGTCTAATATTGCCTTTTCCGGACCCCTCTCACATGCTCACCTCCCTGGGAATTCTGGCGGAGATTCAATGACGCCGCTAAATCAATTTTATTCCGAATTCCCGAGGACGCGGCAAGATTGCGGCAGGCAGGTGTTTGTAAATGCGAGGCGGGGGACTTAGCGCTATTGCTCACTCCCCTCTGGTGGCTTTTCTTCGCGCTATCTGGCAACCTCCCATATTGCCTACTCCTTTTATATTAATTACGACTTGTATTATGGCATGTCGGCCGGCCACCCCAGCCAATAGCAAAGGCCCTCCCAGGAGACTCAGTTTTGTAGCGCCTTCTGCAATCTTGTACCCATTGTTTTTCAATGCGCTTTTTACGCAATTAGCAGCTGGCTTACACACGGTATTTGGCTCCTGATTATCACAAGCTTTCGCTGTTACTTTATATGATAATACTACCATTACTGCTAGCACTACTAGTACTGCTAATATGTCCATTGCATTTCCTCTTATTTGTGCTTTGTTTTAGAAGGTCATTTATAATACCTACTTCTACAAATTGTGACTACTACTACTACACCTAGGAGTATTAGCCCACCACTAATACACTACTACTAATACTGCTGCTACTACTACTGTAACTACTACTACTATACTGCTATTGCTGCTACCACCACTGCAACTACTACTACTACTTGTACTACTACTATGGTGACTATTGCCACTGCTCTTCTACTACTCCGGCTAATGCTACGCAGAAGCTAACACAATAACTGCTAACACAAATACCACTTTCAACAATTTGGTCTGCTACTACTACTACTTCTATTACTAATCCCTACTTTGCCAAATCTTTGTACTTCTATCATCCAAGCTTTTCCTTCAACATTATATGCTTTCCACTTCTATAACTACTGCTACTGCCTCAATTCATATGAAGTTGACATACTCTTTTGCATCTTCTCCCATCTCACACCTTTTTATTGTTGTTTAGCTTTGCACTCTTGACTCCATTAGCTGCTAGCATACACACAACCTTTTGACTACTCATTACGCCTTGCTTACGGGGGGGGTCTCTTTATTTTCCAGGAGTTTGTCGCGTTTTGTGGTTATTCTGTTGTGTTTGGCTGACTGTTTGAACTTTATCAGACCCACGGGGCCCACGACAAAATGCCGGTGTTGTCTCGGCAGCGTCTGCGGTTGCACCCTGCTTTGCTCGCGGAGAGGGAAAACGGTAAATAATTCATGGGAAGGGGAGGTTGCTGCTTTTGTTGTTGCAGGGAGCGCGCGGGCGAAGTTGCGGCACTGCTAATGTGTTTGAACAAGGTTTACACGCGAGCTGGGAAAACCTGCTGGATATGAAGACGGAATTGAATAGTTAAAAGATGAATTGGAATTTCAGTGGAGCCGTGATTAAGCCTATGCAACTGTTTGTAGTGAGGGGAAGAATACTTATGAGAAATCATACTTGTGGTAATAATCATGGCAGCAGTTGTGTCAATAGTTTTTATCAAAGTTGGAGATTTTCGTTTGGTAGTACTGGTCATAGTAAGATAGTAAGTGGTAGTGGTGCATATATTAAAGTTGAGGTATGTCTCAACAATTTTACTATGTAACTATGTAGTTTCATTTTTGTAAGTATGCTAAATATGGTGTGGTCTGATTTGTTCACCACACTTAACTTTTACAAGGCTCTTTCTGTTGAGACAAACATGTATTAGTTAAATAGTAATAAATAATGTGGGTACCCCAGCTTTAACATAGCCACAGCAGCAGCATTAGCAGTTGGAACAGTATGTTTTGTAGTTGTAATAATGAACTATCAGCAGAAGGTCAGAGAAATCTTGTCCAAAGTTTTAATTTGTAGTCGACGTTGACGATGGTAATACAAATATAAATTGTACCAGTCGTAGCTAGCTTACGTTTAAAATCTATTAACTGAGAGACTTATGACTCAAAGTGGACTTTGCAGTTACATCGTTGCATCTCATCTTTATAATCTCTGTTCTCTGACTTCTTACTAGATCAAATGATCCGTTCACTTTTTGCCCCGTGGCCTCCGAACGATCGCGTCCTCAGTACATCCACACACATGCTGCAGGAGACGATAAAACCCAGAGCTATATAGCAAATCACCGGCAAGCATCCCTCCTTCCCCCGTCCGCCATTAGCCGAGGTGTCTGCGAATTTAATTTAGTGGCAGCGCTATTAAAAATGACACATTACCCCCGGCCGCACTGATCGCTGAATCAAGTCCCATCGATCGGGATGTTGCATTAAATGGCGGAGGGAGAGAGAAGGGAGAGGCTATTTTTATAAGAGGAGTTTATTTGGAAAAGGAAAAGTACTGTTACTACTTCTGCTGTGACTATACATGGCTATTACGACTAAGAGATGGGGCTTTTGTTTTTCAAGACGGCAACATTTGGTCTCTTGTCCAAGTTAAATTAAGTTTAGTCAACTACTGCTACTGCTACTATTACTATTGATACTACTATGTATTACCACTACACAAGACCTATTACTTCTACTGTTATGAGGCCTACTTTTACTGCTGTGAGAATGGATACAGCTACGTTGGCTGCTACTACTAGTGTGGAGATCACTTCATTGGAAGCTATGCCTCTTGGTTGACTCAGCATGTATGTTTTTCTTGAATTATTACTACAGTTATTTTTACAACAATTACACCCAATAAGAGTATAGTTATTACGGTTACTAGTACTGTGGTGTCACAATGTCTACTTCAATGGTTACTGCTAACTACTACTGCCACAACTGCAACTACAACAACTACTACTACTATTCTCTGTGTACATTACATTATATTGTCTTTGTGTCAATAGGCAAGACACCTACCATCCCGTTCATCTAAAAAAAGCTTTTGAAATGCCAACTTTGCATTTCTCACACCGTTTAGCTCTTGTGAAAGTCTTGCGAAGAACATGGTGCATCTCCCGTGGGGTGCCCTGTCCTTTACCCGCGGCGTTCCACCCGCAGGCCCTGGTCTTTGAAGCGCTGGGTGCCACTCGGGGCCCTCTCCATCAGTTGTGCAGTGCAGTCGGATAAAAGGGGCTAGACTGGAGAGGTGTGGAGCAGGTTTGGACAAAAGTGGCGAAGTGGCCCTCATAGTGAAGAGAGAGTTCAAGTGTGCACCGCAGTCCGCCACTCGCCTTTTTGTGGATAAATGTTTAGTGCTCAAATTGGCTAACCCTAACCCTAGTGAGAGCGCTTGTTTTGGGTGAGACATTATCAAAACCCCAGTTAACCTTGTCTTTTAAAATGATTGAAATATGTCCAAGCCACATTCGCACACATTTCCACATCTCTTTTGAAAACTCAATACAATATACATTTTGGGCCTTGTCAAATTTCAAACCGGATATCTGTGGGAGAAGCTCACAAAGAGGCTTTCTCTGTCATGGCTGTTTTTTTGGCTGTATTTGACCAAAAGTTGGATGAAAATAAGTGGTTGGCATGTGCTGCGATCACGAGGGACTAGAGAAGTGGGCTGAGGTCTGTGGCTCGCTCTGCTCCTGTTTGTTTAGCTTGGTTTCTGCTCGGGATTCCCCAGACAACGCTACAGCCGCGAACTACAGCCGCGAGTGTCAGCCAGCCTCTTGTCATCAAACTCTGGTGACGATGGGGAATTTATTCACAAAATGTTGCGGCGAAGCTGGACAGTCGTTTGAAGTTTTTGGAATTGAAGTCCATTTGGTTTACTGCCAGTTTCCTTATTTCGTAATAAAAATTAATGGTTTAAATATTCAACCCACATGTGTCTCAGGTTATTCCCGTATCAGCTGAAAGCACAAAATGCCTTCTTTAGTTTCTCCCTGATCTTTATAATCTCTTAATATCATCATTACAAGGTGCATGTAGAGATCCCTTCAGTCGTAGAAGCGTGGGTTGCAACGTAATTTGAACATGAAATCCTGGTTCAGCCCTGGCTTAGTCTCGGTTTAGAGTATTTGTTTTGAAGGATTAAGAGTAGTAAGCAGCAACAGCAGTAGGCGGTGACGTTGCTGTTGTCCGTGGGTCTCCAAAACCAAACTCCAAAGGAAATTCCACCTCGGCCTGGGCTGATAAAGGCTTTCCTGTGCACAAGAAATCCCGGTGTGGAGAGGAGAAGTTAAGCGGTGATTTATTTTTTTACATGGAGGTTCCCCCATTGCATAGAAAGTCATTTTTTTCATTGATTTTGTGCGATTGGTTTGATGAAGTGCACAGTAATTCCCATATGTCATCCTAGCTATTACATAATAAACCATAATTTCTCCTCCTCGCAAAACCAGCTTGTATGAATGGAAATTGATATTGACATGAACTCAAACTAGAGCAGTAGGCCTATCTCACATTTTCCAGATAAGATTAGATTATATGCATCACAATAGGCAAACTGGTGTAATTAATGACTCATTTGATAAACATTTAAAACCCTTTTGTTAAATTTAATGATCACAAATGAATATATTAGTTTGAATAGCAATACGCCAGTGAATGGGAGTTAAACTTCATTTGATTGAGAAAGATTGAACAAATTTGGATTGTCCAGAGATGTATTTATGTTTCTGCAGTAGTTACTTCTTTGTTGCAGTCATGACCTGTCCCTGGCTTGTTTTAGTCATCATCTTTTGAGCACGTCAGACTAACATACTAGACAGCTATTTTAATAATGGCTAGTTGTTTTAAGTTGACCGTATAGGCACCAAAGTATCAGACTTTTTCAAAGCAACCTGGCTTCCCAGAAACGTGTCCATTCATTTTTCTTGTATTGATTTCTGTTATTGACGTCAGTAGTCCTCTATCTCTTATGAAGTGCCAGGGCTGTGTCTTTTGTCTGTTTCACTCCTTAAGGGTTAGCTTAGGCCCTGAAACCATTTACTTCAGCAAAAAAAAGAAGCATTACACCTCGATAGCCCAACCTAACCAGCTTTTCTCTTGTCCTGACAGAACCCCGCCTCTTGGAGAGACCATGACGATGCCACCTCCACACACTCAGCCGGCACTCCGGGGCCCTCCAGCGGGGGCCATGCCTCCCAGAGCGGCGACAACAGCAGTGAGCAAGGTGAGCCAGGACAGAAACAGAAGGGCATGTGTGTACGGTGCGCACCCGGAAGGCCTCCTTTCACAGGCCGACCGAGTGCTCCAACAGTCCATCCCCATATCCATCCACCACCCCTCCACCTCCCCTACTCACCTATGACCGCCGGAGCGTTTGGACTTCAGTTTACAGTGGCATCACTAGATCAGGTTAAGTTTTCTCTGTGCGCTTTGTTTGGAATGTAGCTGTTGGCTCTGGCTGCCGTTATTGGACTAATCAACACTTTGGCTTTCTAAATAGCATATTAGCTTTAAGCTTTAAAGCCTCAGTACAGAACTTTCTCAGCCAAATAATTGGGTATTATACGACTGTTTTTATATGTGTCCTAATTCGGCTTGCTGAGTTGTGGTTTTTCCTTTGGCTGTAATCTTCCAGAGTTTGGTGTTGGGCTCCTGTATTTGAACAGAGAATGTTCCTTTATCTAGTTTATTGATTTCCATGGAATCATGCAGGTGATTTTTCATAAAGTCACATGCTGTTGATTTGAAAACTGAGTACAGGATATGATATCAAGGAGGGGCCCCAGATATACTGCTCTGGCATACCCACACCTGGCTGTGACATGAAAGCAAGTTTGATATATTGCGATTTTTGCCATACACTCAATAATGGCACTATTCTTACTAATGTTGTGGCATAGCTGAACTTATTGTACATGTGATGAAGAATATCTTTGTTTAACCTTTGGCACTTTCAGATCCTTTTCAAGATAATCTCACATTGATAGTAGTTTCAACTCTGGGCTCAATGTGTAGTTTTTTTTGAAGAATGCTTATGTGAAGGCTTCAATAATCATGATTAATAATTAAATTACTCATACTAACCTGAATGTTCCAGCACTACATCCCTACAACATACATTCAGGTGTGCCACATTCGTCATGTGCAAGCCGCCGATGCCAAGTCTAATAGATGTAAGCTCGTTCTTCCTTTTTAAATTGGATTAGTGCGTTTTTTGACTGGCGGCCATGACGGCTTCACCTATAGCGATCCGTCCTCCCTGGAGGTTTGCTATTTTCGGCAACAAAACCACAAAAGCCGGTGATTAACAGTATTTCTGCCAGTTCTCGCTTGTATTGGAAATCATATTAAGTTTGCGAGCACAACAGATCGTAATTATGCGCGGCGCGACCTGCCAAAGTGGAAGAAAGCGTTTCAAAACAAGTGCATTTGTGCCGGGTACAGATAGTGTGCGGAGTGACTGCTAGTTTAGTCACGCTTCGATCAATTTTGACAAGGAAGTTAGAACTATGATTTGATGTCTGTGGAAAGGTAGAGGAAATATGTATGCAGAGAATTGGGCAATATGTTGATTTGATGGACCTGAAATTATTGTAGATATTTTGATTGCGTAATGAATAAAGAAAACATTCAAATAGCCGTCTCAGCAGAGATGTGGCAGTCATTATTTAATTCACCAACTGTACAAGTTACTAGGATATCAGATCATTACCTCAAGTATCTCACACTGTAATAACTACACATTTATTATCCTTAATAAAGACAGAGGATGCATAATCAATCCTGATTAATCTCCTGATTAAGATACATTAAAGCCAGATTGTTCATTATTACTTAAGCTTTTCTTTATATTGCAAATAATGTAGTTATTATAAGAATGACTAAGGAAATGTAACAACTTAACTCCTAACCTTA
>JAPMNZ010915540.1:0-13768 GCA_029875035.1 Pomatoschistus microps
ATGATGCACTGAGGCCTTTAGGGGCCGTGTCACTCTTTGTAGTGTAATAAAAATACACGGACTATAAGCAAACATTATCAACAGGAAAAAGATAATTGGAGATATGTTAAAAAGGTCAAAACTTATTTCTGTAGAAAATATATGACCACATGAGTGAGAATTGGACTTTCACAAATGAGCAGCATCCTAAACTTTATAGAAGTATAATCAGTAGAAAAACACAGAGGTTCGGAGCTGGTGGACCTCATGAACTTCACAGACCCCCAAACGCTGCGTATGGCCTTGCATGGCAGTAATCCATTTAGAATGCTTTTTTTCCAGTAAACAATGCCGTTGAGAGTAGTTTTCGTAATGGCTCTGGCCGTCCTTGTGCCTGTGTTCTGTGCAGGCATCAGAGAGCAGCGCTGTGAGCTCCACAAGCAGCTCATCGCACTGACCCTTGGAACACGGAGGGATCAACAACTGGCAAACGGTGAGACACTGAACAACATGAGAGAAAATAGAAAAGAGAGAATAGAAAGCTCTGTATTAAGGCCTGTGAGGGAGAAATGTATGTGAGTGTATATAAGTGTAAACTTTATTGTTTAATATGAATAACACGTGGTGTTTGTCCCAACAGAAGTCTTGTTTTGAAATCCAAGTCAAATGTTTGGAGCAAGTCCAAATGTCCTCTCAGATAATAGTTTAATAAGGATTAGGTTCACAAACCAGCCATATTATTATTACATCTGAAAGCCCTTTCTACTGGAAAAAAACAGTAATACAAATTATAACTGGGACTTTTGACAGAGTTTTCAGCTGTCCTTCATTACAATCTTGAACAATGTTTTCTGTGGAATGTTTTGATTAATAATCACATTTTGAGTATATGTGTTATGAAGATATTGCAAGTAAACAATGTAAAAGTCCTCTGTTTTCTCCTCTAGTCATCTGCATAGTAGAGACTTTTGTCAACGACTCCTTGGCCGGCCCAGCATTCTTTCCAAGCTGCTCTCAGGGGTCCAGCTCTCAGGGGTCCAGCTCTCAGGGGTCCACCTCTCAGGGGTCCACCTCTCAGGGGTCCAGCTCAGTGGAGGGTATGAATGACGAGGGCAGCAGTGAGGAGTGTAGGGGCCGTTGTAAAATGGGCAAATCCAACAGCGTGTTGGTGAGTATTAACACAAACAATAATGTTGTTGTATACTTAATTTATTGTGTGGCTTTCTTCTGTACAGAAGTGACCAGTGACACCAGTGTGACTGTAGATGTTTCCTGTCTAAGATTGTGAAGTACGTGTCAAGGCAGTCACACAATAATCTTGATTACGTAAAATGTATTTGTTCAAAATATTTGTTAGTATTTTCTGGTTTTTCATAAATCTGATGAAAATAAAATGTTGCAATGCATATGTATTTGTGCATGTATTTAATTTGTATCAGTAAAAGTCTGCAGTCTGTGGGCCAAAGGACATTTAGTCATAATAACTCAATTGTCATTTCTAGTGACTGCTGGGAGTGTATGGACTACTTGACTTCTTCCGTGACTGTTCCAACTCTGATGAGTCTTATCAGACTCGCAATGTAAGATGACAACATAACCAATGTATATTTCAGACACAATATTAATTATAGTAGTCATTATGACAAATATTATTAATAATGATCAATAAAATGGTATGTTTCTTTCATGTTTCAACTTTTTTTTCTCCATTCTTATATCCATAGCAATACAATTATATTTGTTGGTGTTAGGATAATATTTATTAGTATTTTAGTGTGAATAAGTGAATATTATGCTACCTTTAGTTATGTGCATAATCAACAGGCTACACTGCACATTCAGTGTCACTGCATAATAGTGACCACATGATGGCAGTAGAGTATCCTAAATATCTCAGACGTTTTGTTGCAGATTAGAATTTAAACTATATGCGTGCGTGTTATGCAAAATTGTAAGGAAGTGCCCAGTGAGTCAGTATTTGATGCTCTGGGCTAAAAGCGGATTGGCTCAGTGGAGGGTGGTCCACTCTTTTTCTTTTTTCTGGATAAACAAGCTGATCAAAAAATGTGACAGAGGCCACAATACATGTATGTTAAAACTATAGATACAAACCAACTATTTTGAAAGCAAGGACTAGTTCCTTTGTTTGGTCAGATTGTAGTAGTTGAAATCTGACCAACTATCTTAAAGATCTGAAATCTGAAAGATCTGAAATCTGAAAGAGCACAGAACCAGAGGACAATTAAAATGAAAATAATTAGACTTTTTCATCTGTTAATGTTAGCAAACATCACTAAAACATCACTAAAAACATCATTGTCAATAGTTTTGTTATGGTTTGATGAATCCCTTCTTTCTCCACCTGAAGTTTTGTGAACGTTGTCTTCCTGTGTCCAGCAGCATGAGTAATGGACATGACAGAGGAGACACCTGCCCTGGTCTGAGCTCAGAGACACTCCTGATGGGACAAACACGGCCAGATAACACGTTCTCCACACTATCACTTATGGTGACAGGCCAAGAGGAGCCACGCCACACCAGACCAGGGGCCAAGCTTAGAGCAGGACCCGTCCTGCCCACGATAGATGACTCTCTCTGGTGACTAAATTAATACTGGGAGTGGAGTGAATTGCTTTTGGAACAATGTCCTCCTTAGGAGCTAATCAGACAGGAGTTATCTAGTTGTGCCTGTGGGCTCCAGGGCTGTGGCCAGGCAGCTGCACCACATTGCAGCGCTCCACATCACGTGTTTGTGAGGTCAATAAACAGCTGCGAGGGACACTGCAACATGAAACATCTCAGTAAAATAATATGATTTAAAATTACAGGTAGTTATAGGTGATTTCAAGTTGACATCATTATAGATAAAACAATAGGATAACTTAGACACAGTTCTTTAGATCTTTTTATATGTGACTCACATCCAAAACTTGTTCTTTGCGAACAAACAGTGAACACACAAAAGTCTCATCCCACTAAATAAGTTGGGGGATTGCATGTTGTGACCAGAAAATGTCATCAGCCAGCAGCTCCGGTCGCCATCAGGCAGTGTGCTGCACAGAACTCTCCTCTCGCCCTGGGCACTGGCCACTTGAGCGGGCCCCATCCCCCTGTCTGTGTCTGTCGGTTCTTCTCTTTAACCAGGCTGCTGCATAACCCCACCCTCCCCTCCCTGCCACCCTGGGGCTCCGGCTCCCATAGTGTCAGGCCTGGGTGTTGACAAAGCAGCTCGCCTTCAGAAGACACATCAAAACTCGCCGCTGTTAGGGTGTGCAGCATACAACAAAAGAACAGAGAATGAAGTTTCTTTCTCGGACTATTACTAGACCCAACAACATGGCCACTGACAGAAACAGGCCCTGGAGGACGAGTCACAGCAGCATCACCATTCTCTTCACAATCTGCTTCAAAAGTGTGGATCTCTGTTCTGTTCTGGCCTGGACTGGACTGATGACACTGATGGATGATTGTAAATATAAAGCATAAGTCAAGGCTGCTGCTTGATGCCACAGTGACACATGCATTCTAATGAGAGCTGTGGGTGCCATGCCGTGCCATGCCAGGGACTCCCCCCGAGGCCACCTTCAAGTCAAGAGACTGCTACATGATGCATACCAGATGTGAAATGCAGGCATCACACTGTTCATTCTTTTACAGTCAACCAAATAGTAGCAGCAGCAGCAACGGACGTAGATGTGAGCAGAGCTAGACCAAGAGAAATACTCAAAATAGGGATAGCTCTTATCATCTAGAGTTAGAAAGTGCATTATGGACGCATCTAGAGTTAGAAAGTGCAATATGGACGGATTAAAGGACTTCATTTTGAACACATTATCTTTTCTCTGCTTGGTGTCCAGTAGTGCCTCGATGGTCAGATGTATGACACCTCCAGAAGTGCAGAAAAGTGGACATTACTATCTGACCCTGGGACAAGAAAACCCTGCAAATAATGCACACATCCATTCACTTTATGTTCAATCCTTTGGTTCTCAGTGTTGTTGTTGTTGTTGTAGTTGTAGAACAAAAGGAAACACAACTTTCTTACTCCACAAAGCCCTAACTGGTAATTATTTTTGGAGCACTGCACAATGGAACTGTACCTTGTCGAATGATACAAGGTGATGCAAGAAATATCCATTCATTATTGTGCAAGTTAGAAAGTACTTGTGTTGTATGGAGTATTACTCATTATTTGACTCTTGCCCATGAGTTTTAACACAACTGATAGTTCCAGTCGCTCCTGACAGTATCTCTCACAGAAACCACATGCACGCCACTTTTGAATATTTCAGTTATTAAGAAAGCCTGTACGTTTGTGCTGCCTTGTTAGGTGATTGTTTGCAACCCGTACACATTCTATTAATACACTGCAAGGTCTATCTCTCCTGCTGCATCTTCCTCTCACTGCCTGAAATAATGAACAATAAGTGTCAGTGCGCCACCTCAGTCACACACACAACATCAAGTAGAATGTCAAATGGCTGCAAGAACCCAGCGATTGACAGCCACCGGCTCTGCCAGGCATGCAGATTACTGAGAGCAAGTTCTCCGTGTTCTTTGCAAACTTTCTCCACATGCCCAGGGGCTGTAAGAGTGTTGATCTGATATGAATGCTTGAAAGAAATATTCACAAAGCTTCAATTTAGAAGGGTGAATGTGACTATACCATGCATGTACTTTTGCTCTCTCCAACGTTCTGGTATATGTGAACCACTGTATATGTTGGCGCATAGAAATACCATGAGTAAACTACATATACCACATGTTTTTTCAGTGGCAAAACACAAACTTATGTATGACAATTTGCAGATTTACTTTAAGTAGTATTTTATTTATATAGCATCCAAATGTTAGGGTTAGGGGCTTTCACCTTTCAGAGTCACCAAGCACCTTAACATTTTTTTTCCTCTTAAGTTTCTGATGCTTTTGACATAGATGTAGCTTCCTCTAATTTGCTGCAGAACTTGCAAAACAGCTGGATCTGATGAATATATTTGAATCGTCTTCCCCGTATAAATAAGTTATATCAAATTAAATCTTAATTCAAAGGATGTTTCACTAACCCTAAGTTTATAGTTCTATGTTATACCTGAATTGCTTATGGAGCCTCATTCAAATTCTCATAAATATACACTTATAGATAATTGACCCCAAGCATTAACATATAGAGGTTGTATGCAGCTAAAGGCTCTAAGTCAGGTGTACTGCCAGGTCGTTCATCTTTTCCTCATTGTCTTTTGACCTCTGAAGCAGGTGCCTAAAGTCCAATGTTTATATCACTACGTCCAAAAACTGAACATATTTTTGCCAGATGACCTACTTCCCCTTTCACATAGACACTCTTGTAAAATCCATAAATTAAGGAAATTAACTGATGGTGCCCGGGGCCACTTTGTAAGCTATTTAAATCTTTAAATTTACAACATGCCTGCATACTTCATGTAATTGAAGTAACTGCAGGCTTGTTTCCTTTAATGAGAGAAAAAAAAAATCAGTTTCCCCTCCAGTCCAAACCCCATGGCTGGAGACAACAAATCTGCGCCGGAGGGGACGAAGGGAGCTTTCTGAGGGCTGGCTAATTACGCACACTTGGCGCGCTTCAAGGAGACGCGTTTTCGTTCTGGTTTCACTGCTGCTGATATATTCACACAAACACACTGATTTGAACAGCAGGTAATGTCGCTCCTCTAATCTTATGCCTTAAAGAAATTATATAGAACGGTCTTTTTAAAGATCAACACAGGTCTAGGTGCGCGCACAATGTTGTATGTAACTTCGAATTCAAAAAGGTAACTACAAACAGATCTATTGGGATGTGCATGTGTTAGGTTATATACATTATTATGGCAAAATACATGGAAAGGAGAAACTTGTAAATGGGGGAAAAAGACAAACAGTAACAGCTTTCTACACTGGTTGGCGCCAAATATCAAGAAACCAAGACGCTATATCTGCCTCCAGAGTCATGCTCACATCCCCGGGTTCAACTATGTATCCAGCACACACACACCACCAAACACATTACAAACAAAAAGGTTGTGCTCAGCTGCCTCACGTAAGCATGCATGCGCGTCTCTCATGTGAAATGCTCTAGACGCGTTGGGTTTCGGTGTGTAGAAAAACAACAGTTATCCCACGTATTTTCCTTTGAGAGGGAGCTGTCCGTTCTGACTGTGAAGTGAGAAGAATATTACAGGGAGATAGCTCCATCCAAAGCCCCGCGCTATAATTGAAATGGCGCATTTGGCTGCGGGCAGGTTGTGAGGGCGCTTTCTGCGGCGGCGCGCGTGCAAGTCCTGGACGTCATTTGGTTTTAATGCCCTGCAGGAAATTTGGCTTCGCAACTCCAGACATTATGAGGCAGAGAAGAAGCGAAGAGCAGCACCGGGTCAAACATTTTGGGTGAAGGATTTCTTTATTGTCAACATATTTTCCACTTCATCAACAAGTTTTTTTCCCCTTCCCTTGAAATGTGGCATTGCGTAAAGTTTACATTGGGGATGAAGATATACAAATGAATGCCTATCCGTTTGTGTATGGAACTGCCTGGGGACTTACATCAGCTCAAATGACAATGATTCAAATGTGTTTCTGCTGTTCCAAATCCTCTCACAGACACAGGCTGGCAGCTGCTTGTTAGGACATCCCCTCTAACCACAAGTTACGCCGTTAAGGACATACGCGTGAACAACTTTTTGGTTGAAAGCGGTATTTTGAATCGGTAAACGTGAGCTGGGGGTCGTTTGGAGAGTAGGGGGTATCACGTTGTGCTCCTTGAGAACGTTTTCCGGGCGATAGAGTGGAGTTGAGCTAATTGTAGCCTAATCCCTGGCCCAGAGGCGCATGGGCAGCCCGGAGCAAGAACCTTCTTTTTTAGCCCTGCTCTGTTATTTAGAGACGGATTATTGGCTTTCTTCTTCTCATAACAAACTGAAGGGGCAGTTTCATTTGGACAAAAAGGCAGATAAGACGCAAAAATACGGAGGCACTTTCCAGCAGGATCGCACCGTTTTACGCGTATCCAAATAAGAGCGTAAAAAGGGGAAGGAGATCGCCTCATCAATGTATAAGGTAAGGACGCTTCCTGTGCACTTTGGTACAAAGAGGTTTGTTGAGGACAGGTCGAGGGAGCCTTGCATTTGAACCATTTAAAGCCACAGAGACTCTTCGCAGCCAGTCCATCTCGGTCACATACTTTCGCCCATGACAGAGGTTTTCCGCGACACAGCGTATAGCAATCTCAGAGGAGCTCGTCCGCACTAACTCCAGTCTATTTGGAGACAATACTAGACTATTTCACGCTGCGCAAACATCGACTGGGACTGTTTGCCGGCACGGATCTATTGCAGACCCCCTACAATGTTCGAAACGGTAGGACTGTAACGCATTTGGATTGTTCATTATGTATTGCACTTTGGAGCTTTTTCATATCATTTTCTTTGAACGTAGCTCTTGCACACTGTCAACCCATAGGCATGCATGTTTCGAGCTGTATTTTAATTCACAGCAGACGCCATGTTGAGTATATTTGGTTGAATTATGTCCAGGATGCGCGGGTCTTTGTAGACTTGTGCTGGTTTTGTTCCGGCAAAACATTTAGTCTGTCTGATGGGTGTTCGAAGAGGAAACGGGAGACTCGCTTTAATGAATGGGGTCAGGGGAAAGTGGCTCTTATGAGAAAGTTAATGCCTTTTACAGTCGCTCTGGGACAGTCAATACATCCACCGGGGCAGTGTGAAGGAATGTGTCACTAGAGGCGTCTGCGATGTCTGTCTGCGCGTTTTAGGATGTTGGGAAAGTGACGTGGAATTAGAGGTATTTCACAATTGTGCGTGGGATCCCAAAACTTGTCAAGTCTGTCCAAGTTTCCTCTTTCCGCGGATTTGCAATGGAGCTTAAACTCGTCCTCTTGTAATCGCATTAACCCGACATTCTACCGAGACAAACACAGTGGAAAAATAGTCTCAGTTTTAGTCCAAAGGCACCTCCAGCCCAGAGCCCCGGGGCCACATCTGGCCTTCAGTCACACTCAAATAACAGCTGCCCTTTTTGATTACGCGCCTGAGCCATAGCCCGTGTTGTGTGCTTGGATTTTATAACATGCAACATTTCAATTGTTACAGGTCAATAAAAAAATCCATGTAAAAACAGTTACATTATAATTCAGACAGAGTAACACTGCTGACCTCGGAGCGCGTAATTCTGACACCTGAGCTCTCCATGCAGACATGATTGAGCTACCAGCCCAATAAAACAATAATTCGCATTTTTCTTGTATTTTTCGAAGCTAAAGGCTCTTTTGTGAAGTTATCCATTAAACCTGGTTAAATGTTTTAAACTTTTATGTCAGATTGTGTTTCATTTTCCCTCTAAAATGATTGGTGAAAGTTGGCTCCTGGATGTGAGGGGCCCTTTGCCCTGGTGTTTTGTCGCTTCACATTGGTGCCTGGTGTGTCTGGGCACATCACGTCTAACACATAAGGCGACCTTTAATTAGAATGTTGCAGCAGCAGTTTGTTTTATTCCCCTGAAGGCTGGCACCTAACCTCCCCCCNCTCTCTCTCTCTCTCTCTCTCTCTCTACCCCCTCTCTCTTCATAATAAGCATTCTCCGATCCTCGCCTCCGGTACTGCAAGAAAAGATGCAAACATACTTAATTAGAGCGGTGGCAATAATTTCCGGGCTAAACATGCGACCAGACAGTCATGGAAGTGATATGATGGTATTCAGAAAGGATCGCAGGTGCTCCCCGGTGTAGTCTCAGTGTGTGCGGAGTGGACAGAGTTCCCATGGCTTTTCTCTACACTTGCTTTCAGGAGGGCAGAAGCATGTCTCGGCTGTCGCTGACCCGGTCCCCGGTCTCTCCTCTGGCCGCTCAGGGCATCCCTCTTCCCGCGCAGCTCACCAAGGCGAACGCTCCCGTGCACATAGACGTTGGAGGGCACATGTACACTAGCAGCCTGGCGACCCTCACCAAGTACCCTGACTCCAGGTAATACTTTCACCCATCCATTATTACTGTCTGTTAATATGTGAAATGAGTGTGTTTGTGAATTGTCTTCAAATTAGTGTCTACTATTGTCTTTTCTGTCAGTTTTAAGTTTTAACTTTAGTGGCATCTCATTTGGTGCATGTCCTTTTTGAAAACAAGTAAGTAAATAAGTGATCTTTATTCAAATTATTAGTGTCCTGCTGGGTCAACTATTGCCTTTTCTATCAGTTTTAAGTTTTGATTTTAGTTTCATCTCATTTGGTGCATGTCCTTTTAAAAACAAGTAAGTCAAATAAGTGATCTTAATTCAAATTATTAGTGTCCTGCTGGGTCAACTATTGCCTTTTCTATCAGTTTTAAGTTGTAACTTTAGTTGCATCTCATTTGGTGCATGTCCTTTTAAGAACAAGTAAGTAAAATAAATGATCTTTATTTTGCGCAGCATCGCAGTAAACTATATTTGTGTGATTACTGCTAGAGATAAGCAATTAGAGATGATTGCTACTAATGAAACAAAAATCTTGTCCGCACATTCATCTGTTTCATTTTATACGGCTGTCAAAAAAGTCAGGGAATGAGGTTCTGTGTGTATAGCCTTGTGGATTTGCCTCTTTTACATTTCCAATTGAACATCTTTCCAAGTTCCATCCGTTTAAAGTGAATTTGATTAGCGTTAGATCGTTAAATCACTTGCATAATTATAATAAATAGCCGTGAGCATAACACAACTATGGGCCTATACAATTCTACTTGCTTAACTCCAAAGACATGCTAATCCACTCTCACGTCTTTTGTGCCGCTACATGCAACAATTACTTAAGAATAAGTTCTAATCCCTCTTCCTGAGTCTCTCCCTATAATAACACATCAGTTACTCGTACACGGCCTGTCACTCAGCCCTGCATCCCGCCTCAGAGTGCGCATCAGCTGACAGGTTCCCATGTGGGACAAGGTAAACATACAGCAGGTTGTTAGAAATTCTGCCAAATTGGCTACAGGAAACAATCCCCTAATCCCCTGGTAATAAAGTCTTGATATTCTCTCAGTCCGCTGACAGGAAATCCCTCCAAACTCTCCCTTTTATTCTTGTCTGTGAGACGTCAAGAGAAGAAAGGGTTTATCTTTGTTTTATTTATTAAGATGCATTTAAGCCTGAAACCGCTGTGTTGTAGCTCAATCAGACGCCATAACATGAGGACTGGAAGTGCGGGGAATTTGTCCAATGTTTGAACAGATTTGCAGACGTTCTTTTCCTTTTGTACAATGCTAGAAATATAAAGGAGTGTACTTTTTACGTAGTTTCCCATGCAATTCTATACAGAAATTGGTGGCAAAAAAAGCAAAATCTTTTATATTTAGCTACAATTTAAAAGTGGCAATAGCAGCACCATTTCATATTTTAGCAACTAGCTTTTTTAGGAGCATTTAACCTCAGTGAGCACCACAGACAAAGGCTATAATTGGATTATTGATTTGTGATATTGTGGTTGTGGGGGCAATATTAGACTATGATATTTCATTTATTTATTATATGAGCAGAAATAGCTACATTCATGCAATCACGATACACAAGCACATGCACAGATAATCATATGCATAAGCAATATTTATACGCATTCACATGTGCAGATATATTCACAAAATGTTTATACAACTTTATTTAGAGATCGAAAAGGTGTGGGAAGAAGTAAAACTCATGGGGGGAAAATGTATGAACTGGGGCTTGTATAGTTTGTATAATTAATAGCTATATATATGCGAACACACATTTACTTATCATCTGCACCACTGGCCGTTTGTTTAATATTGTTCGGTGAATTTTAGTCCAGTAATTATTATAAACGATGGAAATAGAGGCCATGTCTGACGAGCTCCTCAATGTCAAGCAATGGGGGGAGTTGTGGACTAGTGTGAATGTTCCTTTTTCTCTGCTCCGCGTCCTCTCCCACTCTCTCCCACTCTCTCCCACTCTCTCCCCTCTCTCCCAGCCTGCTCAGTGTACATTTGGCCCCAGGGCTTCACTTTCCGCTGGAGCTTGTGCAGAAAGGAGGGGCTCTTTTGTGTGAATTAGGATAATGGCTGACAGCAGAAAGCAAAACAATGGCAGTGGCAAAGGCGCACATATACCCCACATATGGCCCTGTCCGGTCGGGAGTGCAGGCCCAAGAGAGATGGCCGGGATACAAGAGCAGGGTTAAAGACGTTCAAGTTGCGGATTACTTTTAATAGATTGGTGCTAAATAATGCAGCGTGCCAAGAGAAAGTTAGTCTAGTAACTAATGTCTGGTTGTTCATCTTCTTCTGTACGGGCCAAATTAAGGGACAGGGGTCATGAAAGTTTGATGCAGTTCTGAGGAGATTCACACGAAGCAATGAACTGCTTCAGATCTCGGTAAAATTGTTGCGATATCCTGAATGGGTAGATCTTTGAGCACTCATATTTATTGTTTCCTATCTCTGTTTATGCAACTGAAGAGTGTGGCAAGGATGAAGGATACAATAACACTTTTGGACTTTGTTCCTCATATTGACCAATCTCAGTTATTATTTTCAATTCTGATTTGTGTTGTTCACTTAGGTAAGAGCAAACGCTTATAGGTAAAACAAAACAAAAGTGGATTTTTAAGACAAACATGGTGAAAGGACAGCTAAATGAGGTCTGTGCCTGGTTTAGTCCTTTCTCCAAATCAGTGAGTTGAGGAAAAAGACAAACCAGTCCTCCTCTTCAGTGCCTCTCCATGTAATTGTTGATCATTGAGATGAAAAAAGTTGCAACCAACTCTCGGTGAAAGTGTGTTATTAAATCATAATTTCAAACATATAAAAGTAGTTACTTGGCAAAAATTAAATTAGATCTAACTACAAAGCAAAATGGCTTCAATCTGTTCACCATGTGTTGTACAGCAAAACAATGCACTGCCCAGAACTTAAAAATATGCAATTTTATAGCCAAAGTGTGTGTGTAATTAGATGGTTAATATTATATTTTATAAGTGTATGCATTAGTTTCAGAATGGTAAGAAATGAGGGCCGTTGCCATAGTGATAACAATTCAAAGCATTCTAAAATCCATGGATAAACTGCATAGACACCATACTCTATATCAACAGGCTGTAAATATTTGGTAAAGTTGCCTGTACATTTCTCCACTGGTAATAAAGTTTAAAGAATAGGTACTGCATTTTCAAATATTACACAACGCTACAACATTTTATAGACATCTGTGACATTTCTGCAAGTACATTTTTGCCTTCAACGTCTATTAGTCGCTCCCTTTTGCAGAGAGCTTGTGCTTAAGTGATACCTGGGTACTCCCACCTCCCTCAGCTCTTGTCCTGCGGCGGTTTTGCATTCTGCCGGATAGATGCCCACCCACTGCCCACCCGCCTGCCTGGTCTCCCCGTGTGCAGCTGGGGTGGCAGATCTGAGCTGTTTCTGTCCTTGATAACCTCCCACTCCCACCTCCTCCCGCCTTCTCCACTCTGCTTTTCCACTTTTTGCAGCATATTTATATATTCTTACTGGTGCAGAGACAGGCCACATCACTGCACAGCTGCACATGTGGCAGTGAGATCTAATGAGCCGATGGGAGAAGGAAAACATGTCAAAGGGACAAGTCTAGAAGCTCCGAAATTAAATATGTTAACAGGAAAACACACATGGAAGATGAAGTTGCACTGACTGGAATCAAAAAACCGGGACTGCCGTTTTCAGACGGATTAGTTACAAACGCTGCATGTAGTATTTCTTATCTAATGAATAAATGCAGTGAGTTATTGTCATGTGATGAGCAAGCAAGGAGTTTATTTCTGAAATCAAGTATTATCGTATTCAGAAAACAAAAACTGATATTTGTCTGTATACCAAATAGGTGGGAATGTATCTGTTTTATCTTTGTTTCATACATTAGCATACATACTGTAAAGGCAGCACATTTTATACTATACACTTATGGAAAAGTATGATTCATATTTAACATGCAATATCGCTAAGCCTAAACTATTATTTTACAAAAAAACTTCAATGCTATCTGAGATTATTGCCTTTTTTCTATTCTGAGAGAAGTGCAGAAATGTGATTCACATAGTTGTAAATTGTTATATAAATTAGCCGTATTAATAGAAAGAACCTTAATAGTGATCAAAGCATTTTTGTAGCTCAATTAACTCTCGCTTCTCGAATCCCGGTCAGAACAGGGCCTTTATGAGTGGAGTTTGCATGTTCTCCCTGTGTCTGCATAGGTTTCCTCCGGGTGCTCCGGTTTCCCCTATCACTAAAAACATGTACAATAGGTCTGGCATGCGCCTCCTGTACTGACGACCCTGCTCCTGTGTGGAGTGAGAGACAAATTGTAAACCGCTTTGTGACTCTGGTCTATGAAAGGCGGTAAATAAATAAGGATTACTTAAAAGTGTCACCCCCAGATGTCTCATGCATGGATCAGATGTAGATTAGGAGCAGCAATGCCTGGTCTTATATTGTTATACCTGAATTATTACAAGAAAAAGCAACTCCAGACAGATAATGATAGTATGTCATAAGGAAAGAAGATTTAGCCACGTGACCCGTAGGTGAGCACCAACCTGTTTGAACTCCTCATCTCTTACATTGAAGGCTGAGACGAGAGGCAAAAATAAGCAGACCAACACAGAGAGAGAAAGTGAGAGCAAAGAGCGCAAAGGAGAGAGAGAAAAGAAAAACAGGCAGCATTTTAATTGCTTTTTAAAAAAGTGGAGATGAAAAACAGAGGTAGCCTGCAGGGGTATGGTGAAATTCTAGCTGGAAGAATTGCAAGAC
>JAPMNZ010915544.1:0-18965 GCA_029875035.1 Pomatoschistus microps
GACTATGAATTTTATCATGTTTGAAAAGTATAATCAGTATGAATATGAACAGAGAATATAGTAAAAGTAACATATACACTATACAGCAGGGATATCAGCTACATCAGAGGGCTAACAAAACAGATTTGCTACAAGCCAAGGGCCGAACTGGTTCAATTTTTTATTAAGACACATTATAATGATTGCATATAACCTAATAAACTAAGACCTAAAACAGTTTATTTTTATTTCATGATTAAATGAATAATCCAATATTTTTGTATGGCTCTTTCACTAGTTTTAAGTGAAAATATTTTTCAACAGGCTCACAGACAAAAACAAACTTCCTTCAAAGAGAAAACACATGTCCTGAACATGAAATGAATAATCCAATATTTTCTTATGGCTCTGTGTGGGCCGGGTCTAATACTAATCAAACATCATCCGGGTTGCCAAGATAATTCATTCTGGCCCCAGGACCTTGACTTTGACCCCATGCGCTATAGTAATAATTCACTAGTTTGAACTGTATACAAGTAGTGATTCTTTCATGTAGTGTAATTCAGAACACTGATATTTCATTCAAATCAAAGGAACAATTTGATTTGGGGGGATTCCTCTAATTGTGCTACATATGTTTGCAAAAAAACACTTGAACAAAGCTAAAGTTTGTGTCGACAGTTTGTTAATGATATAAAATAAGGAAAGATTCTTGATATTTTATTGACTCGTTCGATCCAAGTATGGGTTAGGGTTAGTTATGAATCAAACAGAAGTGCCACGGCTCGTCTCCACTAAAATCACAAATTCATGTGAGCTGCAGTTGTGTTTTTAGCACTCATTAGCTTCTCACAAACACGCACTAGAATGTGGCGGCGAGCAACAAGGAGACTGGCCCTGGTTCAGAGCTTTTCCAAGAGGGGACATGTCCAGAAGTCACTGCGAGGGATTGAGTGAAGCACAGTTCATAGCACCAGCTGTGACAACTGGACGCATGTTGGACTGAAGGCGATGTCTTTGGGATGAAAATGCGTTTGGACACGAGATAAACGAGACACTGATGTTAACAGGGAAGTGTCTCCACAAAGGTACTGAGAGCTGATTGGCTGAGTGAGGGCCGACTGTCTGTGATGTGACAGAGGTCAAAAATACATGCATATGAAAACTAGTGAAAGAGTAAAGTTGTTTTTAAGAGCGAGGAACTTGATACATACATTGAATTACATTGTTTTTTTTTGTTTTTTTAAGTTACATACTCCACCTTTAATGCTGTATATGTACTCTATACCACCACATGACATTTTCTCAATTAATTGAAATAGTAACAAATTGAACCCTTTTGCCCTCTTTCATCATGGATAAACTATTTTTCACATCACTGAAGAGACGTTCATGTGCCATTCCTTTTTTGCCAAACCTTGCGAGATCTTTTTTTTTATTTTCAAGGATGAAAAAAAGCAATTTTAATCAACACTAAATATTCAAAGTGAAAAAGGCCTATTCTGGTGACTTCCAGGGGCTTTGGTGTCAACTGAATGTGTTTCCACGTTGATCCATTTGCATCAAAGTGACTCTAATTGCCTTGATTTCCTCTGATGAGTGACGATGGTGATGATTTTCAATAGATTTTTTTGTAGCATAAATGCCTTTTTTATTCATACTCCATAATGCCACGCTCTGTGTAGCATGTTATTATACTGCCACTGAAACCATCTCCACTGCTTTCGGTAAATTGGATATTACCAGCTCTGTTTTTCTCCGGAATAGAAATGTATGCCCCACTGATGGGATAAAAAAAAAAGCAGTACGTGAGGAAAAGTTGAGAGATCTCGTAGAATTGAAAGAGGAAGCCTTCTATCTCACCAGGAGTCTCACTGTGAACGTTACCATCGGCAATCAGATTCCACGCAGCCTGTCTCAGCGCACAGATTGTTGTAATTATATAAAGTTTAGGCACCGGAGTGGGCTGCAGGATGTGTGACAAAGCCCAAGCGTGGAAATGTGTCTTTGCACCTGCTCTCACCACCTCGACACCCTCAGACGATCAGACACTCAATGCCCTGGTTGCCAAGGAAACGTCATCAACAACAAGGGAATCAACATCTGGATGTGCACAGAAGTGAAAATTAAAATTGTAATGAAATTAATTTGACAGCCTGGCATGTGCACACCTGGTTGGATGAAAATCAATCATGTTTTTGTTTGTTTTGAACAAAAAAGTAGAATTTGCTGATTTGATTGGTTTCCCCAACTACACATTTCTGTTATTTAGCAAAGAGAAATGTCCGTTTGTAATATCCCCACTGTGGCTCTAATAAAGGTATCATTCATTCATGGGTGTTCACTGGTAACAATGGCCACTAAAAAGTGTTTTAAGTCCATGCATTGATGTATTGGCCAAAATATAAACTCATAACTGTTCCCTTCTCCAGTATCCATAATGAGGGCATCTACCGTCGTTATTTGATCTTAGACTTAGACAAACGTAATTGAATCTCAAGGGAAATTACTTGGAGACAGTTGGCTCACAATATAATAACATCAAACATAACTAGTTTTAAAATATTAACCCTTTAGGCAACACTTCATATACAGCGACCTGGCATCTCACTGACATCTCCCTACACTTTTCTTCCATATTTTTCCTTTGTTTATTTCTGTTAGGATGCAGTAGTTCTCTATTTCTTATGTTTCAGGGCTCCAGCTTTTGCCTGTTTTCCCATCAAAAGTAGGAAATAACATAAAGTTAATTGTATTTTGGAAGAATTGGGATCCATATGCCACATCAAACATCAATGCCACAAACTGAAAGTGCATAATATACACTTTGCACGGATGGGAAATCGGTTTTCCAAACCCATTTCTGAAGCTGCCAAAAGACACAGCCAAGACTGAGGTTCTCTGAGTTATAAACTGTCTGCCACTAAATCCTGCACTTTCTGATGTGCTGTTGACATGTTGTCATAATAGTAATGACAATAATAGTGATAAATCAGTTATATATAGTGCTTTTTATGGACACTCACAGACGTAACACAGTCGTTATTCATTCACTCCATACACAGTGGTGATAAACTACTACTGTAGCCACAGCTGCCCTGGGCTACACTGACAGAAGCCAGATAACTAGAATGCAGCATCTGCCCCTTTGATCATCACCGGCCATTGACACACACACCAAACTCATTCTAGGCAATGAAGTGTCTTGCCTAAGGACACAACAACAGTTTGACACTTTACAGCCACAGCCGCCCCACTATGGTACCTGGTTATCCCAGAGGTCGCCCATCACAGCACTAACTAGGCCCTGCTCTGCTTAGCTTCAGAAATCTGACGGGATCTGGCTGGAGACACATGTGCTGCTACTATTTTGTTGTTTGAAATCTGAAATATTCTACAATCCTATATATTATGTCATTAATATCTCTTAATATTATGTTTATCCATGTGTTTTAATTTTGGAATATGACATTTTGTATTAGCGGCCAACAACTTCATGCAAAATAGAAGCGTATTTAACGCTGCTATTGAGATGATCTACTTGGATATTATAAGTGATGATGAGTAATTGAATAAATGATATATTCAATCACTCTGCTGTTTTGGCTGATATTAGTTGGAGCTACAGTATTATGAATTTTCCCAATTGTATAAACTTAAGTAAAGAAGTACGGCACAAATAATACATTCCACTCTTTTGCCAGCAGACTGTTGAAACCCCACACAATTTCTTCCCTGACTGCACTGTAACCATATATATTGTCGTTATACCTGCTGCCTTTTTTTTCTGTAGAAATGAAAGCTCAAGTGTCACGGGCGCGTTTTGAAATGTCGAGTACATTATGGCAGAATATGATTGGGGAGGACAGGCCCGGCGCGTCCACACAAAGTCTTCCCTTCAGCCGCTGTAGGATAACGAGGCCCAGGTAAAAAAGGAAAGCTAAATCAGTGCTGACACTTTGTTGTGGCGCATCCCTGTATTAATGACAGTACCCCCACTCCCACTGTACACAGCCTGCCACCAACGCATGCCTCCCCCAGCGCGCACATCTAACAGCTTTCATGCCTTTTGGTGGCAGAGTGACAACTTACTTCAGATGCCCCGTCGCCCCTGCTGAAGCCTATTTAATAATCTGGATCCTCCTATATCACGCCGCCCCTTTGGCCCTTTCTCCCTGATTGCCTGCTCCACTGGCCTGGCCTCGCTGGAGTCTCAGAGTGGGTGTGCCCAGGGCTTGGGTCTTGGGCCGCATCCATCATCCCCACTCGCGCTTCCCTCTGCCTGGAAGTCCTCTTGTGTGTNGACCTGCTTTGCCTCCTCCATCTAATCTTCTCCTGGCTGCACCCATCTGTCTTTTGGCTTTCATGCGCGCTAAAAACATGCAAGCGGTACGGGCTTTCTTAACCGGTTCCAGCCTCTCTCCTTCTTCTACTTCCACGGTGGTTGTGTGTTCCCGGGCTTCAGCATGTGTGATACGCTGCTATTAATGGCTGCCTTGGTCGTCCGCTGTGAGCAGGCGGTGGAGCTGCACATCTGAGACTTTAGGGAACAGAATGGTCATTAAAGGCGCAGTCTCTCGCACGGCAGGAGAGTGTTTTGGAGGTCCTTATATGTTGCACAACAGTTGTTCCCACTTGGGGAAATAGCCAGCCCCATCTTTTGCCTGGGCTTCAAAGTGCAGCTGACAAAGTTCAGAAACAAGCGCATTAGTTGTTTCTATCTTATATGGCTCAAACTGGATGTAGATTTATCACATGGGCCGCCGAGTGTAAGAAACAGCCTGAACATAACTTATTGAATTTATGGACAACAGAGACCTGATATATGGGCGTCTCAGTGCATATATAAAATAAGCTGTCTGCATCAGTATCCTGACTGTGGATGTATAAACAGGGATGTCTATTCATAGCCGAGTCCGAGGGAAGAGCTGGTGGAGAGGCACTGAAGGTCATTTGGTGACTTTTTCCCCCTCTTCCTGTAAGCAATCAGGATAAAAGCTCTGCTTGAGGAAGTGCTCCCCTTTTAATGGAACGTCTTGGACATTAAAGACAGCTCGTGTGGAGGATCCTTCATGCCAATGTCAGCTTTCATTTTTATTAAGACTTCTGGGTTATTGAGCTCTATAAATGTGCATGTTAAATGCCTGGCTTTTATTGCAGAATGGGTTCCAGGTCATTATAATGCAGATCACCTCCAAAAAACAAAAGGGCCTACAATTGTTGGTGTTAAACAGTGTTGTCTACCGTTTACAGATTAAAATATTACAATGTTTGAATAATATTATCTTTAGACTATGACAGTCGTCTACAATTCCTGATGATTCATCCAAAGCTTGTTTGTGGGATTTCATGGGAATTGATGTGATACTGTACATGTCCTCAGGCTTCGGAGGGAGAACTGAGCTGGACTCTGATTTGTTCCTCTTATATATATTCTATTCTTTAGGCAATAAGAAGTAAAGGCTTCATGAGTGCTTGTGGTTACAGCAGTGAGTAGAAAGCCGCTTGGGAAGAAGATAGGTAATTAGTGCGCAGCAAAAGAAGACGACGGCACCAGTGTAGAGATAAATACCATGATGCTATTTGTGGTAAATGTCATAATATTTTACATGTGTACTGCTTTAACAGAACACTTCATGTTCACTCTTGACGACATAATTAATCAGTCTGCATAGTGAATAGCAAAAAAAATGGCCTTTAAAAACAGCAAATAATAACCATATAGGGACCCTTTGTATTGTTATATTTTGCGCTATACAAGCAGTGTGGGAGGCGGCGCGGTGACCAGTCTTGGCTTGTTGATTTTGAAGCACAAATCAGCCCAGTGATTGCTCTGAGGCATGTATTTACCTGCTGGACATTTTAATGGGTTTCAGCTTTCTGTTAAATGGATCAGTTTAAGGACTTTTCCCATTCACCTTCAGAACATTTATTGGATTTGGGATCAATCTGCTTCTGTCAATCCTGCTGACAGTACGGCGTGACTGAGCTGCATTACAAGCAGTGCCACAACAATCTTTTCTCGTAAACATTTTGCCCCCTAGTCATCCAGAAAGGTATAAAATATGTTCTGTGCTGCTCTCTGTATATAGTATTTTCACTTCATCACACTAATCATTTACTCCACTGTCTGTAATAGGCTATAATTACAGAACTGCACTCTACTTATTATAGATATGTGAATTGAATTGGACTGCAATTGGATAGTAGCATGCCAGCCCGTTCCCACTGAGCCACCAAAAACCCTGGGTCTCCTCTTCACTTGAACAACTAGCCTTTAACCCGCTTGGTGTTTCGCCGAGGTATATTGCCAATTATTTCGCTTGTTTATACAGAAATAAAAGCAAACTGTTTTATAGCCTGTTGCTTACATGTGGATCCAGTGAAGAAGGTTATAAAACTACACTCCACTGACAATATTTTGCATAACGGCAGCGTAACAAGCAACACCAATTTTGGGAGTTGTCCTAAACCTATTATTCCCTGCCATTGACGTATAGACATCAATCTATATCCGAACGTTGCCTGCCTATAGACGTCAATGTTTTGTTTGCATTGAGTTACCCATGTTATACTCACAATTGATAAAAAACTAAAAGCTGTAGAAACTTGTTTTTTTTTTTTTTACTGAAAGGCAAGAGACAGAGCTTTAATTTGGTATGTTTCAAACTTGTGTCAACCAAGGGCTCACATTTATATGAGGTTTGGAAAAACACTAAAAAATATCCAAAATCTCTGGCAGTATGAGGGATGCTTCTTTATGTATGGCTGGATGTGAATGAGTTAAAATATTTTCACTATGTTGATATTGCTCAGCTGTAATCCACTAAAGTACAGTATAATGCTGTTCCCTGGGGTACTGGGTGCACTGATGACTCTGTGGGAGGCACGATGGCTGGGTTCGAATCCCGGTTCGAACAGGGCCTTTCTGAGTGGAGTTTGCATGTTCTCCCCGTGTCCTGTTCCTCCGGATGCTCTGGTTTCCCCTACCACTAAAAATAAGGTATCAATTTAAATGAGTGAGTGAGTGGATGGTATTGGTTGGGGCTTTGATGTGTCAGTGTGTTCGGTGACTCGGTTCCATCATCACCGTGTGTAGAGAATGGAATAACAATCTGAACTCTGAACAATTGTAAAGCGCTTTGGGTACCTTGGTCTGTAAAATGTGCTATACAAATAAACCTAAATTTCTCCACCGTGGGACGAATAAAGGAATGTCTTATCTTGTCTGTGCTGTGACTGTAGAAGACTGATTATGAAAGTATGTAGTTTGCTCTCATTCTTTATTTTGACACTTTACTGTCTACGGGTTCAAACAACTCGCCTCCGTTTCCCCACTGCTTTTCCACCTGGGTCAAAGAACACGGGTCTGTAGTGCGTAAAAGCCTAGAGGTTCAATCCACATCTTGTGTCGACACTTTTCCATCGCAAGGTTTGCAAAGGTTTGGGTTTGAATATGCAGTGGGGAATGGCATCCGGTGCTAAATCACAATGCAAATCAATGAATGCTCGGAAGCTGATTTGTATTCCAGGGAGCCAAAAGGAACAAAGAAGAAAGCTGTTTGGTTTAAAAAGCTATGCACTCCTGGATAGTGCATTGACAACCTGTGTATACGGCAGACAACAAAGCCAGATAGTCAGCGTAAATAAATACACACATTCTTGTTCCGTGGAGATGCCATCCCCCTGGTTTAATTATCGCTCTTGTCAATCGAGGCGGAAGAATACAGCACCTGACACGGCGCGTCCCCATTCTCTCATTTCACATAGGCCGTATTCACACCCTGAAATGCAAAGACACCTTTCAGCTAACAGTCAAATCAGAAAAAAAAAAAAAATTGGAACAGATAGCGACGTTTTGTTGCCCCAAACATCCAGGTAACTTTACAGTGCTGGATCGCTGAATGACTTTGACACCTCGGAAATGGGCTCCATTCAACTTTGACAATTGTCCCTGGTTTTCTCAAGCACCAGGCATTTGCACAACAATAGCGGCTTGGCTGTGTATTGAATAACATCCCCAAGCAAGACACAGTTATATGGGGCTATTTTTCTGAGGTGACTGCCAATCGCATTTTCTCTATTAGATCCTGTATGTTATAGATGGACCAAAATGAAGTCAAAGTTGAAGAATTGCACCTTACAGAGCTGTGTATGACTTTCACAGTGACGTTATATAGGGTGTGCATAGCTTCGGGTCTTTCCACAAGGAGGTTCTCCCATGGGCCTCTTCACAACAGAGACCCACACATGTTATTTTCAAAAGGTCAGGTACAGATGGAGCATTACACCCAAACCAAGCTTTATGTATCGCCTTGTTGGCCTTGCTCTTCCCTCTGCACACAGCAATAAGACATGCGTTACCTTGTCCTTTTGTCGTATTTGGTAAAGGGGCAATAACACTGAAACATTGAGTACATTTGTAAAGCAGATGCGTAATGCGTAACATGAAAAAACGACGTTGTTCCTAAACTGGTCTGACTATAGTACTTTATAAGAAGATAGATAGAGAGATAGAGAGATAGATAGATGGATACTTTATTGATCCCGGTAGGAGAAATTCAGGTGTCCAGTAGCAGTGATTATTCTAAAAAGTCAAAAATAGTAATAATCAGCAACAGCCCTTGATGTCATAGAAGCAGAGGTGGAGTAACCGCTAGGTGGGGCAGGACTGGTCACAAGGTGGAGTATAGCCGCTTGGTTCAGACCACTTTCTCTGCTCTAGTCCAAGGTAAAATGCTCAATGCTTCATTGGCATTTTTCAAAAAGTTAGCATTCCACCAGTGGATTTTCAACTGATCCGCTTGGTTCGGACCATGAATCCTCTCTGCTCTGGTCTGGACCAGTGTAAAACCATGAACACTGTACTGCAGCAACATCTCAGGTAGAAAAAAGCAAGAAAAATAAAAATTCAAAAGCACAAAACTGTTTCAGAGCTACGTAGGACTTGGAGCAATTTTCCAGCACATTCAAAAGTGAAAGGCAGTAGAAGGCAAATATATGTAAGTAATCTTTATCTTTATAGCACCTTTCACAGACCCACTTCTACCCACTTTACAGAAGTGGGCAGAAGTGGGATTTCCGTACAGAAGGCACATGTCAGATCTGTTGTACGTTTTTAGTGGTTGGGGAAACCGGAGCAACCGGAGGGAAACTATGCAGACATGGGCAGAACATGCAAACGGCACACAGAAAGGCCCTGGATGTGGAATCCAACCCAGAACATTCTGTTATCTGGTTTTCACTGCTGGTTGGTAAATGTACTCTTGGCCTCTGTTAGTACGCTGGTACCTTTTATTATTTGACACAGGCTATGCTCAAAAAAAAAAAAAGGAAAAAAAGTCTTCGTTGGATCCCGTGTTCTGAGCAGTGTGGCTCTACTTTCTAAGAATCACATATTATTCCTTTTTCACCAAACAAAAATTAAGAATTATGTACCAACTAAAAGCTAATAGCCTTGTTTGAACTTGAAAGGAACTGAGAAATAATAAATCAACCCAAAAAGCTAAAAAGGCTTTTCTTGTTTCTCATTAAATTACAGAGAGAGAAAAAAAGAACTAAGCAGTGCACAATATTAATGGCTGGAGAATATTATTGGGTATTGGAGTAAAGACTGGGTCAGATAACCAGCTTGAGGTAACATATCACACAATATAATTTGCAGCCACTGTGTCCATTTCAGTATGGCGGCTTTACCTCGAACAAAATGAAGAATTGACAAATGGGCTGTGAATGGTAGAGGCAGTCTATCCAGCCACTGCAGCCATCAGTCTGGGGTCTGTGTGCGGAGCTGAGCCTATAAAGCACAGGGTTATAGGAGTTAAGAAGACTGGGCAGAGGGTCAGAGAGAAAAGCAAAGGATAATTGAGCTCTCTAGTAAATCCATGCTTCCATCAACCACGCTAATAGCTGAGAGGGTATTGCCTGTACAGTACCTGGGCCGTGCAAGCGATATACTTGATTGAACCAGAGCAGTAGCTTTATCAACATATAGATAGATATCTATAGAAAGATATTTTCTTTGTCACATACAATGTGAACAACAGATTCAATAACTTGTTGTGAAATGACCAGCAACCAATATATCTGTCTTTTTAGTTTAAAAGTAGTCAAAGATAATGTATGACTAATAACTACGGTTCCACAGTGTCCAATAGGCCTGGGGGAAGAAGCTTATTACTGGATATTCCAGTAATATTATTTTTCTTCTTTTATTAGAACATGTTTAGATAAGATAAGAAAAGCTGTCTTTGCAGTGCATCCAGGACAATAAGTAAGGGCATACAAAGAGCACGCAAAATAAACATTGATAAGAAGCTGTAAATGTTTTTTGACTTTGGCTGTAGGGACCAAAGTATATACCCCTGTAATATTGTTTCATGCCATGTAAATGTATTCATTGTTTGTATTCACTCATCTGACAAGTAAGGACATACAATAACATTTAAAGCAAATAATAACTTGTGTTGACCATCCTTAGGCTTTTACATAAAATAAAAACATGTTTTTCATTACTTTAGGAAGAAATAAATAATGTGATCATTTTTGTTTTTGTTTTTGGACCAAAGAGACCAGGCAATGCACATACTAGTGCATTGCCCGTGAAACACTTTAGTGCCCATGGGAAGTATATATCACAATAGAAGAGCGTCCATGGAACAAAGGCGACATCACTGGAATGTTCCAAGATGCCTCGACCTTCCAGACATACAAGACTGACACATTTTCTTGAGTTATTGATAGATAGTTTCTTAGAATAGGGCATTTTTCACGGACAACAACATTTCCTATACACACATTTCCGATACATATATGTGCATGAGGAAAACTATATTGAATAAAGAAATTGATGTCAACATTTTCTTAACCTTTTGACATTCACATGAGTAAGAATATTATGCAGCCATAATGTTTGCGCATCATTTCTGGCTACTCCACCCACGTCTGCCTGTAGCCACACTTATTTACGAGAGCTTGGGAAACTCGGCACGCATGGTCTGTCTCAGCAATATTCAGGCAGACAAAACAATGAGGACCCATCTGCTTATCTATGCTTGAGATTGCTTTTGGAATCTAATCGGCGCTGATGAACGAGTCGGCTACAGAATATGTCACCTGATCATGACCTGAAATCCCCAACGCCAAGACTGCGGCAAGTCATTAGTTCAGGTAGAAGCCATTGCCTGTGAATCATTTTCTTATAAATCAGTGTGCATACATGGCTGCGTTGGTATGATTCCTAATAGGGTCTGACAGTAGCGGCAGTAGGGGGTCTGACGTGCGCTCTCTGCCTGTGTCCCTTATCTTCTTTGAGGCTTTAGATCAATTAAACCAACTACCGCGTCACACTGAGCCCATCCGTCTCGCTACTTCCTGCTCATGATTGGTCTTTAATGACTTGATGGGGGTCCGTTGAAAGTAGAGGTGGTAGTAAAAGTAGAGTAGCGGTAGTAGAAGTATAGCACCATCGGAGAGTGTGTCTGTGTGTGTGGGTGTGCGTGGGTGTATGTATGTGTGTGCTGCAAATTTTGGTTGCGATGGAATGTCAAAAAAGCAGATGTTGCCATGGAAATTTGCCATGTTTTATGCTGTCAGTGCAAAATGTTCATAAAGATTAATTCGATGTATAAATGAATAATTCTCAATGACTGCATAACACAAGTTTAGGGCAATCGTTAGGGGATACAGATTACAAAACCACATTGAAACTATATACGATTATTAGTAAAAACTGTTGTAATAACCGGAGGCTGCTTGTTCATTGGTAAGTCAGTTAAATCTTGGTTACATAACTTTCAAACCACAAAAAAGGGTGGAAGTGATTGAACAATTTGATTCCATCACTAGTTTTAACAGTAATGTAATTATGGGTGTTGTAATAACTATGCAAAATATCGTGTCGTTGGGGCGGCAGTCTGACCTCGAGAGACAGTAAATGACTCGACAGGCTGATTAGGAAATGTGTTTCTGTGATGGGGAGAAGTGTGGACTCTGTGGGAGCTGTGCTAGAGAGAAGGATGAGGTCTCTCCTGCAGGGCATCCTGAGTAACTCCATACACCCTCTGCATGACACTATGACCACTGAGAGGAGTAACCATAGCAACAGGCTCCTCTCGCTGCGCTGACGAACGGAACATTGTATGGGATTCATTGTTCCTTTGGCTAGAAGACTATATAACAGATCTGTCTGTGCTTACATATGCACACTTTAGTAACTTTAAGAATTGTGTATTTATGGATGTTTGTGTGGATAGATGTGTTTCTGCTGCTGGACACCTGGATTTCTCCTGCGAGGGATCAATAAAGTATCTATTGACTAATCCATGTTTTCTAATAGGATGGAGACAGCATAGTGTGGTCTGTTTACTTCCACTAGAATCTTTCTTTTGGAACACATACAATGTATTATTTAAAGAGAAAACAAATTAGGTATCCCTGCTTTCTCATCATTGTAAAGTCTCTTTATTTAACATTCTTTATGTCAATATTTCCGAAGATCATTGATTTTCCTGGTGATTACTTGAGCTTTTCCTCTGTTTTTTCTCCTCTCATAGTCCCTCTGTTTTAGCAAAAGCAGACATCCCAAGGCCTCTCTCCTCCTCTGCCTTTCTCTCTCTGGCACAAGTGTAAAGCATCCATTATAGAGCCATGCATGGGTGTCTGTGTGAGCGTCGGAGGGGGACTTGGCACCCGTCCTGCCCCACCTGCAGAGGAAGCTCTGACAGCTGAGCACTGGGGGGCTCTCCCTCTCCCCCGCCACCTCCTCCACCCATCTCCACTGACCTCTCCCCCTCCGCACTCCTACACCTTCTGCCTCAGCCATGGCCTATTCCCTGTTGCTCAAATCATATTGGCCCAATTCTTTGCAACCGCTCACTTGTTTTCCTTATGCTACTCTTTTGCTATTCACCAAGGCTCGTCCATCTTTTATCGGCTGGTGCAGTGTGTCTGTTTTGATCTGTTTCTCTAAATTACGCCAAAGCTGTGAACTCACTCCCAGCAGGCACGCTAGAGTGTACCAATATAGTTCTTCTTTTTCATTTTATTTCGATTCAAAAGGTTCCATTGAGGCTCTGAGAAGAATATCCCAGCAAATACAATACAACGATTTTGTGTGTAAAACTCTGTTGTGTTGCAGTTTTTAGCATAATTTAGGTTATGCTAAAGGTATACCTTAATGTCCCATGGATAAAACATGCATTTTAAATGCATCCCTTGATAGGGCAGGGGTCTTCGACCTTTATTTATGTATTTATGTATCATCTCATTACATACAGAGTATATTGTCTATCGTATATATATTCCTGCAGCATACAACAGGATTACAGTAGATGGAAGAAAAAAATGCAGGTATACATCCTACCCCCAACATCACCCTTCACCATTTGCATTAAATAAGATGTTTTTGTTTTTTTGTGAAGCTTGAGTTATCAGTATCTCACCTCCAGCTTTCAGGTACAGTAGATCCCCAAAGGATTCAGGAACGATAACACATAATGCTGAATAATTGGTCCTCCATATTGGTCCTCCAAATTGGCCATCCATGCAGGTATACTGTGCAGTATCCCTGCATTCAAAATTAGTTATTATTCAGATTACTTTTTTATACATCCACAAAGCTCTTGTAAAAGTAGATCTCTGATCGTATAGGTGCACGTTTTGGGCGGAAAGCGGAGCGCCTGGAGGAAACCCACTCAGACACAGGAAAGCATTTTTACGTTGCAAAAATTGTGATGCATTAATCCTTTATTTGTCTCATCTGGTCATTTCCGTGGAATAGCTGGTGACTGCTGAAATAGTCCAACAAAAAGTTAATGATTTACAATAATCATCTTACTAATAATCTCTAAAGACATGTGATCCTGGACCTCGTCTTATCCCCGCGCTTCAGTGGACACGACTGACTTACAGCTCATAACAAAAGCCAAGAAAATAACACTAGTCGGTTCCTTTTAGAAATATAAAAAAGAATCACTGCTAATAGGTTTCCCCGATTGCTATTCCACAGAGCTTATTTTGAGCTCATGTTGTTACTTGTTTGTTTATCAGTGGAACAAGCGGAGTGTAATTGCTAGACTTCTGACCTTTGCCGATGACCACAAGAATATGAATAATGTGGCTTTGGACAACTCACGGTGTCACTCGGTCTGCTTGTATCCACTGCAGGATGATGTGCTTAGCATGAGGAACACTGTGTAGAGCACTTTTTAGAATGCCCAGGCCAACGACAAATTATTCAAGCACACCTTTAAATCAGCATAAGAAACTGTACGGTTGTGGAGTGGTTCCCAATATCTGAAATGATAAGGTTGTGTGTGTATGTAAGAGGAAATGGTTTGTTTGCCACTTGTTTATGATAGTGTGCCCTGAAGAATAAAGCGTTTTGTATATTCTGTGAATTGTTTTTCTTGGCAGACATAGTGATTTGGAGGGAAATTGTTTGTCTTCCAAATGATCAGAGTTGTCACATATATAGAGCAATCCTCTTATATGCAGTCGTACACACTCACATATTCTTATTACATACTATTATGAAAGGCCTGTCTATTTAACCAATACATTTAATCCAAGCAGAGCAGATATATTACCCTTCAATGGTAAATTTGCATAGTCTGAGCACAATGAGATCCCCAAAGAGAAAAACTTCAACAAACACGCTGACTTGCAGAAAGCTGCACTATAAAGGGCCAACACTCTGTAACCTGACAAAAAGGCTGAATCTTTAGCTCCCATGCCCACAAGGCTGCAATAGATTTTAGGTGAGCTAACATGAGTTATATTCTCCTCACAAGTAGAAAGAAAGTGACGCACAAGATCGAACACAATATTGTCAGTTGTCAGAGGTAGTTGCACTACTGCACTACTTTCACTCTTCTCTATTGTGCACTGGTGTTAACAGTTATATGAATAGTACATTCAAAGTATTTGATAGAGAGCCGTGCTCTTGAGGATGTCGTTGAATGAGTGCACGGATGAAGGCTTGAGCTGGACCCGGTCATTTCCAAAGCCTGCAGGCCTATGGTCCCTGTGGCCTGCTGCATGAGCCTTCACAAGAAGCACTCAATAATCCATCTGGCACTGGGCTGCTTTTTCACAACTTAGCTCCAAGCTGTCCGCTTTTCACACAAGAGATGGCAAATGTGACAGTTGTACAAGTTTTGTCACTCCTTTTTCTCTGCTAGTTATAAAAGGTCACAGCTCATCATAGACCGCAGGTTCTAAAAATGAACATTTGTTGTCACATTAATTATAAACTAATTATAACAATGCACATTTCAAACCAAACTGATAATGTCAAATGTGCCATGAATGAAACAAAAGTATTGACCTCACCAGTGGACACGCCATCGACTATTTCCAAACACACGATGCAGACTGCATCCAATCTGAAATCTCTATATTGGGCAAACAATGTCAAGATGTGAGATTAATGCAGAGAATATTCTGTCTTCTGTAAAATATCTGGCTTCAGTTATTAACTTCCAGTAGTGAACCCTTGTACTGGTTTATACAGATCAGCGTTTTGTCTTCACAGATCTCCCAGCCTCAGCTATAACCACATCAGTCTTAACAAACAAAATGACTGATGGACACAATCACTGCCAATCGTTCATCATTTTCCACACTGTGGGATGAATAAAGGATCTCTTCATCTTAAATAATGCTACTCTACTATTCTAATAACACTGTCTCATTAGTCTGTACGTTAAGCTTTACATATCGTATCACATATCTCAACATTACATTTGCTTTAATATAAGTATCTCAAATTCAAGCACAATTATTCCAATTGTAATTATTTGAGAATCTATTCCACCACATCACTCTTCAATAAACATTTCAGTTGTGGTTGTATAACACTTCTAACAACAAAAACGAATTGGTTGAGCTTAGATCCAAAAAAGGTCATATTAGAGTTCTCCAGGGTACTTTATTTGGACACTTACTTTTTGATATTATCACATTAGTACCAATCTTTCAACTGTGTATCAGAATCATTGAGATACATACAGGGTTTATCCTTCCACTCCACTGTAAACATGACGACCACAAGAAGATGTTGCTTTCAGATAGAAAATAACTGTTTCCTGAACGGCAGCTTTAATCCAAGAACAGGTCCCAAACAGAGCGAGCTCACAGGAACACATTTGAGCAGAGATTTTTTTTCACACATGGAGAGAGGTCCCCCACGAATTGAAGACGTGTAGCTGGGTTCACTCTTTGAGACGGCTCACAGACGATTCTTCACAGCTACTTGCAGAGACTGACTTAACTGAACTGCAGTCGCTTTTTATTGGAAACTATTTCAATTCTGTCTAATATCTACATGGAAATTCAAGATGTGTTTGTATGATTTGCAAGTAAAAAATTCAGGCAGTAAAGATGTATGAAATGTCAAAAATGGAAAGATGTTTCCAGAAATTACTGTGATTTACATGCAATGTATCAGTAATTATTTATTATAGTTTTACAGTTTTACATACAAAGAGTTCATATGCAAAAACACATATCGCCGTTTAGAAATGTTCTGTTTATGGCAGTACACTTGAAGGACTTTGCGCAAGAAGGGGTGAAACTTTATTTGTATGGCACTAAAATACATCTGGCTTTTCACAAAAATACTTGGGTAAGAGAAAATTGTAAGCTTTTCTGATATGTGTCAATGGCACTTACCTGTTTTTGCATCTAAACTATTCATACATTAACATCAACAATGTATTTCATGGTCCAAGAGGGGTTGGATGAAGCAAACACTTGAATAACCCCAAACCCACATCATCCATTCAACACTATCTCTGACCCCCACACTTCCTCTCTCACCACTTGCTCTGTGTTAAGCATATAGGCCTCCAGTTCTGGTATGAAATGAGATATACAGAGTGCTAGAAATGTGTGCGAGATACTGTTCGTCTTCTTCTTCTTGATGGACAAAAGTAATATGAAAAAAATAATGAAATAGACAGCAGTGAAAACAGCTTGCACCATGACGCTTACCTGTAGGAGGCGTGTATATGTGACAAGCGACATTTAATAAAACAAATCCTCATTGTTCTCAAATGGGTAAAACTGGCTTTCCTCCACAAACATTTCTCCTTGTTTACGTGCATTTCAGATGTTGACAAACCATATGGCACGGTACTAATCTTGATCGATTCTCCCCACCTCAAACACTTCCCCGCTTCGAAAACGTAATAAAAGGTAGCGACGTAGCATTTCACCAAAAAATCAAAGCCGTTATCTGCCAGATCAATTATGTAAGACGGAACAACATCTGCTGTGTTCAAAGTTCATGAGCTTTCTCTCTATTGCACACTTACGCTCATAAAAATGGTCGGTACAACAGCGCTATTGCTATTCTCAGGGTTCCCCTCGGAGCACCTATCTAATTGGAGTGTTGCTCGCCCCAAACATGCAGCTATCCTCTATCCAGACATTTCATGGGGCCGCAGAGTGACTGTCGAGCTTTTCTCTGCCTGTTTGGAGAACACGTCCCGGGACTCTTGCTCATTGGCGAAGGCTTCATTACCAGAGATGGGAGGTGACAGCAGAGGCAGAACAGCTGTTAAGTTAAGCGCTCTCATTGTTAGCCAGCCTCCTCCGTATGCCTAACCGCCGAAATCCGTCCCCTCGCTGCTAATAGAATGCTCATTAGGAGGCGAACAGGAGATATGATGGAAAACAGCGCCACTCAGTTTTCGAGACTGCAAAAAAGGCATTTACCTGCCTCTCTCCTCTCCCTGCGGTGTCTATTAAAAAGCTGTATTGAATCAGCGCGCCCTCTGTGGACGCCGGGCTGTGCCGCAGATTCTCACCTCTGACCTGAACCTGTGGGAAAACACCGTGTCGTTGGGCTTCCTCAGAGACGACAGCAACAAAAAATATGTTTGTGTTTGTACGATTGCCAAGTGTGAAAAATGATATGACGGAAAATACCTTCATCTCAGTTAATTGATTTTTGAAATAGTGTAATTAGTCATTGTTTTGTCGTATATAGACTGAAACATGCTAAAGATAGGTTTTATGACTGGATATGTTCTTCTTGAGATTTGTTTTAATCCATATAAATGATGTTTAGGGATCCAAACAACTAATTGATTCATCTGAAGAATAATTGTGCAACTCATCTATTTCTAAGATAATCGTTCATCAGAGCCTTAAAATGGAATCATTTTATTTAAAAAATATCTAAAGCTGTTCTGTCCAACATTGATGATATGTAATGTCTTTTTGTGGTACTTTATAGGTTTTCATTCATTTTTAATTTATTTAATTTGTTTTAGTCTTTGTTTAGTATTGAACTGGTCAAATCTATAAGACAGGTTTAGTCGTCAATTACACAGTACTTATGTATAATGGTACCAATGCCAAATACTGTGAGTTGTAGTTTAAGTGCAAATTAGTTCTTGTATGGAACATACTTGTTATTTCTCAAATGCCAGTAGTGCAAACAAAAACAGGAACCTTCATTTGAAAGTGTTTGTACCCTCACAGCAAGCATGCAACACTAAACTCAATGATGGAGTATTATGTATCTTGAGGCGGTCTCGGAGATCCCTTTGGGACAGATCAATATGACCAGAGTGTCTCCCCTGGCTCGCGAAAGCGGTGCTCACATTCAAACTTGCGTCAACATCCAAAGTATTGTCCTGAAGAAAACGCATCAATCAAATATAATGAATAACATAAGGAGATATAAGACCGTAAAATGGCTGATGTTAAAGAAGATTGTGTATAATAATAATATAAATACTACAACCTTAACCGTTCAAATACAAGAAATTCAATTAGAAGAAGAAGATGATCAATGTCCATAGATGTTGATAAATGTCCTGAAATGTTATGTACTCCTGGCTCAGGGGAGGCAACAAAAAGGTGGAGAGACATTTCAGAGCGGTTTAACTGCCCTGAGGCCTTTTTAATTCAAACAGTAGTGTGGTATCTGGAGTAAACAATCTTGGATGCGCTGTGGTGCGTGTACCACAGCG
>JAPMNZ010915550.1:0-12554 GCA_029875035.1 Pomatoschistus microps
TTTCTGAAAGAGAGACGAACCTCTTAAGTCATAAAGACTCTCTCTGGGTTTGAACTTCTCCTGTATGCGCTGAGGGAGCAGGTGGTTATGGGCTTTTTACATGAAAACCGCACTGTTGAGGTCAACAAGGTCATGAAATTTTAACGTTTTTAATTTGATAAAAAGGGCGTTTGTAGGAGCATAAAAATCTGCATAATTAACTATGACATGACATCATAATGTAGGAATCTGCAAGTGTAAACCATTACGGTTTTTATAAAAATGTTGCAGAAGCTTCTATCATAAACCTAAGTACCAAAGAGACAACTATCAACATAAGACGACAAAAGTCAAATTATCTCCACGTCCAACAACTGCACAAACTGGCTCCCAATCGCAAACCTAAGGCATTTACATTTCAGGGCTACCGTGTCACGTGACATAGACAAAAGAAGAAAATCCGGTCATTTTTCAAAATAAAGGTTCATTTAGACTCGGAAAATAAATGTGGAAATTATTTATTCTTTCCTTCGTGGCCTGGTTTGAATGTCCCAGGGGGTTGGGTGACCACTGTTATATAGTATCTGCTCTGTCTGCTGCACACAGCGGGCACTCTTGCACAGTTATGCCAATGTGGTTTTACTGCAAAGTGGCAAATAAACTGAACCTTGAATCTTGTGCAGAAGAGCTCCAGCCTGGTGAACATCCGACCGGGAACGTCGCTGCTGCAGATGAACAACATCCTCCAGTACCACGAGGAGGACGACTTCGCCTACGACTGTCTGGACGGGAAGGACTGCGCCAGCTTCTTCTGCTGCTTCGACGACTGCCGCTCGGGCCGGTGGCGAGAGAACCGCATGCATGTGAGGGTGTCCAAGATAGATTCCTACGCCCGCATCTTCTTCCCCACCGCCTTCGGGCTTTTTAACCTGGTGTACTGGATCGGCTACTTGTATCTATAATGCGCACACACGCTAACAGCTTTTTGGGGATTGTAAAGTTCCGAGTTTAGGTAGGAGACAGGGTTTGAAAAATACTTAAAGCTGGGGCACGTACACAGTCAAAACATGTTGTTGATATTTCCAGGTAAAGTTGTTTTAACCCAGAGTATTTTATGGCGAGCACGCTGCAAAAAATTATTAAATATGAGGTAATAATCGCTTGAATCCAGAGTTTTTTTTAATCTTAATTTGAGTACATTCTGACTGTCTTAAAACAAGATTTGCCAATGCGACAAACACATTTAGTCTTATTTCAAGAACTGTTGCATTTTTTTCTGATTCCAAAGAGAGACATTTATTGTATCTTTTTAAAACAAGATCATTTTGCTGGTTCCATCGGCAAATCTTGTTTTAAAGCATTAATTATGTGCTAAAATTAAGTTACATTTTACAAGGTGAGTGTAAAAATCTGCAGACACACTGATACATTCAACTCCACTGCAGTGTCAGGGTTGCCAGGTTGGGGCAGGTTTGCAATACGTTTCACACAATATTGAATAGAATTAACTCAAAAAATTTGACACTGAATTTTGACTCTAAAATCTAAACGAAATCTAGTTTTAAACTGATTTCAAGTTGGACCAAATATGATCTGGAACAGAGATAAATGAATCTCTATCAGAGTCACATTAACACTTCTGTTTTTACTGTGTACGTTTTTTTGTTTCATAAATAACACTGAGCTGTTTGTCCCGAGAGAAATAAAGTAAAAGTAAAAGTCAAGTAAAAGAGAAATGTTGTGAACGAATCAGACCACAAGCTGCTGTCCTCATCTTAACATTATTTTTATTCATATAAGAAAGAGAACTTGAATTGGATTGTTTTTTTGTTTTTATTATCTGGGGACAACTCACAGTAAACATTAGTCTGATAAAAAGCAAATATGTCTTGTGCAGGTTTTAGCAAAGGACGCTCTAGTTTCTGCCCGTAGTCCGTGGAGGTTGGTGATAGAATTACAGTAAGACATTGGGGAATTGATTGAGGGGCATTTTACAATAACAGTTTTCCGCCTCATCTAATTTCAACTACAGTCAAAACAAGATCACACAAACGCGCGACACGCACACACGTACGCACACACGCACACACACACACGCACACACACACGCACAGTTAGAGTCGCTATTTGACGACTTTGGGCTGAGAGCTAGCAGAAGGTGGCTCTCTCTTTTTCATTTTTCCGCCAGACTAAAAATACATGCATGTGAAAAATTGTGTTAGAAGCAAATAAGACAGAAGTTATAACTTTAAAGCTTGGTTACCTAACTTTCAAAAGAATTTCACCAAAACATATACACTGTATAATTAGTTCTAGGCTCTAATGCAGGTGTAAAACAGTTCTATCTATGTATTTTTGGCCTCTTTTGCATCTTTAGATTAGAATTTTAGACAGAAAGGTGAAAAACAGATGACCTCCTCACTCAGCCAATCAGCTTTCAGCCTCAAGAGTCAAAAAGTGACTCACAGGGCTCTTTCTAACAAGATAACACAAGGAAGACAGCATGTCGTGGTCTTATTTGTTCACATTTTACTTCAATACTCTTTCTGTTGGACAAACGATATGTATTATTTATGTTGGAAATATTTAGGTACCCCAGCTTTAGAATAAAAGTTTTATTAGAATCTGTAAAATAAAAGAAACTTGTATAAAAAAAATAACAAAAGAGAAGATTTGATATCAATGTTATTTTACACCGAATATTCCCTTAACAGAAAAAAACAACAATACATTTGTTTTGATACTCACTGTAAGATAAACTCTATGACAAAAGAAAGGAAACTTATTGAAATGTTTGATTTGAAAATTGTTGTTAGTCACATGTCTGGTCTTTTTCACGCGGGTTGTGAACAAAATAATCAGGTTTTTATCCCCATTTCTCCTCCCAAACTGTGCATATATTCTAGATTTTAAGTTGAAGAAGATGTATTATGCGATTTTTTGTGCTTTTAAACATGTTACAGCATTGCTCTAATCAAAAACAGATTTGCTTTTAGATCCACCCACGCGAATATCAGGAACTTCTGGCACAAACATGTAACTCCGCCCCTTCTGTCTAAAAGCTCCTGTCTCCTGTTGCGCTCATAAAATCTTGGAAACTCTCAAATTTCAACCCCAAAAATTAGAAATGAAGGCTGCTCAAGGATATTTAGAGCAGTTTTGCGTCTTTTAAAACAAAAGTATTGCCCAAAAATTTGGTTTTTGGCAAATTCTCAAGTGAACATTACATTATTTGCAATCCCATGCTAGTGGTTTTAGCTGGGAAAATGTCAAATTTGTTTAAAAAAATGAAAAACAAAATGTATACACCTCCCTCTAGTGGAAGCGTGGAGATTTTGCAGGCATCATTTTTTTTTACCCTTGATGCTTCACATTCTAAAACATGACATGACAAAGTATGTAGACTTTTAATGATTTTTAATGGACCAATATAATGCATAATATGTCTTCTTTAAGCTATATAATGCTATTGTTGAGGCTAGACTTTAGCTTCTGGAGTTATGTCCTGCTATGAATAACATAAAAAAAGCAGATATTTAGATTTTTCAGTGATATCAAATGTTTTAACCCTATTTTCAGCGGGCCTTGGATTTACACCAAAGAATCCATGTGTATTTTTTGCATGTTACAAAAATGTCCAGCTGTTTCTCATCTCTTCTTCAAAGGACTTAATGGTCAGACGAGACGGCCGCAAATGATACAAAAGCCTGAACTATCTATGCAAGCATTGGCATTGAGATATACACTAAGTACATCCTTGTATATAGTAAAACATACGTGTTAGAAGTACCAGCTAAAGACCTTTGGATTCCCCCGCCGTTCATTTGTGAAATTATGTACTCAAATTCAAAATATATGAATAGATCTAGAGTTGAAATTGAAATCATTTTACTGAACAGGCTTTTTGCCCTTCATCCAATGTGATTTTCATGAAGTAGTCTTATCCGTGCTCGTCGCATGCGTGCTCCACAAATCATGAAATTGTCTATTGTTTCTTGTTGATTTGAATCTTCTATATTGAGCTATCACTTTTATACATATAAATATATACAGTATATAGTGCCTGGTAATGGGCAGATCTCAGAGCAGCGAATCAACATAGGCCTACTGTATGTAGCATAGACATAGACAGCTTCTACGCTTCTGGTGGTTATTGGCGACAAAACAGGATAACCCAACAAGTGCAATTATATTTCTGTTGTAGCATTTGATTCCTTTCAACTAACTTTGTTTTTCATCTGCTTTTGATTGTGTATTTTGGACTGTTCTGGCTAAAATTGCTCCATGATGCAGGTGTCTTTTGGACTGGGGCCCCATGCCTGTCCCTCCCCCATGCAGCACCTCCATGTTACCGTGACATTTCTGTATCGTGTCTATCTTGTAATTTGTGTGTAAGAATAGCTACAGCCATTTGCACCATTTTTGTGCTTCTGATTTAACACACTGTGAGGAAATAAAGCAGCAAGACGTCCAGTCACTGAGTTTTTGTGTGAATGAGAGAACTTAAGTGTGGACCGTTATGTTGATCCACCGTGTCCGCTTAGAAGAGGTTCCCAGGTAATGCTGAGGTGTCACATGAGTGGTGTTAATATAGGGGTTAAGCAAAAGACAAACAGCCACATAAGACACACATTCTCCAAAAATGTCCAAAACCTCTGATAGTGCTAACCTCCACTAGTGGTTACAAGTGATACTAGTTTAAAAAGTACATTGTAAATGTATGAATGCGAATATCCAAATACATTCCCCCAGTGTGCTCCAAAGGCAGTTGATTCAGCTTCTGAGCGGGATGCAGTTATGTGCTCTGGCCACCAGGTGGCGCCACGGATTAAGGATATGGGCTGCAGTGATGGTCACGGGCAAAAGCAAGTCCAAGAATCACCGTGTTCACCTTGTTTCTTTCCTTTTCTCTGCTTTCTTTATTACTATAGACCAGGATCAAGGTTGGCTAGGGTCAGAACCAGGGTCAGGACCAGGGTCAGGGTTGGCTGGGGCCAGGGTCAGGGCCAGGGGCATGTTCAGGGAAAAGGGATGATTCACACTCGCACAAACATTTGCTCTTTCACTCAGAAGCATTTCACAAACATTCAATGCTCCTGGGGCTTTTTGATCTCCAAAAGATATGAAGTTTGTATCCAAATACTGCAACATCAAGGAGCACGGTTTACTTCTCTATTCCCTATTTGAAAAGACACGCTTAAATGCAGTAGATTTACAGTAAATAATCCCATGCAAACTCACACACACACATACACACACACACACTGTCTGCTCTGTGGCAGTGAGGACACCCATCGTGTTGTTCTGTGATTGTAATCAGAGTGAAACAGACAGAGACGGTGCCACGGTCTTGTCAAGGCCACTGCAACTGTGATAAATATTCCCCAACAACCGGCTGGACTCCACAACACGAGAGCAACAGCCTCTGGTAAAATATTCATGCATTCTTCATTGTGAAATTTCCCCGTAACAAATAGGAAGGTTTTTTTATTGTGTTTTTCATGTTTTGTTGCTGATTAATGGCTCTATGCTTTTCACCCTATTATGACCTGAGTGCAAATCCGTGCAGTGGAGCTCAGATAAGGGGAAGCAGAACATGGGCCTCAAACACAGGACTATAAATTATCAATCCACGAGTCAATCGTGGCAGAGAATTAAAGAAGGAGGATGTTATAAACAATATTTGCAGTTTAAACAGGAAAACGGTCCTAGCAACGGTCCTAGCGATGAAACAGTTTGGTCTTATTTGGACGTTGTGTTTACTTGAACACGGCTCTGCAAAAAGACTGGGTAAAAGCTGAGTAAAATTGACACCGCAGCTTGGGGTGGTCTGTGTGAATGGAAAGGCCAGACCTCTATTGACATCAACCAACTCAGACCCTGAGGAGCACAGGGACTGGCCTCCTACTGGCTCCCAGAATCAGGACTAAACATAGGTTGGCTCTGGAACAGTCTTCCTGAAATGCAAGACAAGCTTCCACTCTGACAATGTTCAAATTGGTTGAAATCAGTTCTGTTTTGCAGTGTATACAACTGAAGGATTTTAACTCATGGACTGCCAGCCGTTTTTTAAGATTTCACTGATTTTCAAGACCCACGGAATATTGTGTGCTAAGACTATGTGAAATATGAAATTCATCTTCTGAAACACTGGATTGTCTACTTTCATCAGCAGTTTTTTTCTTCTCTTGTAATCTCCAGTTGAATAGAAGGAAATTTGACAGAAATCTCAGAAAAATGCGTCAATGGCAGTCAATGAGTTGATATGTAATGTGATAAGCTATGCACTTAAGCACTTTGAATTGCCTTGTGTATGAACTCTGCTATACAAATTATACAAATAAACTGGCCCTGTCTTGCACCCGTCTACACACACACACACACACACACACACACACACACACACACATGCACACACATACACATACACACAAACACACTAAAAAGGCATGTAAAGTGCAGGTAAAACCAGGCGAGGACGCAGGTTCATGAGGGGATCTCTCAAGCACAAACACTTTTATTGATTTACTTCCTTAAAGACTTTTTCATAATAGCTGAATCCCAATCCATCAACATATTTCACACACCAGCCCTAATATCACACGAGCTATTACCATTTCATCTCCATCTGTGTTCACCCCCACAGGCCTATTGACAAACAGTAGGAGTGAAGGACTGAAATAGTTTCCCCAGTCACAGTCACACCGAACTGCTTCCTGCCTACATCCTCTGCCAAGCTGTCCTCACCTGCCCTACGCACACACACACACAGAGACACACACACACACACGCACAAGATACACGCACATACACGCAGGCCTTGAGTTTGACCCGACTGCCCCAGCCACGGAATCTTCTATTGAGAAACATCGAAATATTCCCAACCGGGTTCTCTGAGTGAGTTATTGGTTCTGTACAGTGACTTTTGTGTAGCCGTTCTCGACACTAATGGGGATCTATGGGAATGTCTGCTCTTTAATGATTTAGTGCGAGTCTACGCCGTAACTTTTCCAGCTAATCTCTCGAGTGCTGTAATATTGACTGGACTGAAGTGAAAGCAAAATCTTGAAAAATAATGATAATAAGAGTTGCAAGCGGAGTTAAAGGTTCCCACACAGCCAGCACAATATTGCGCATGTGGATTTTGGTGCGAGCTGCGGAGTTTGTGTTGGTGTAGTCTGTAAAATCATTCAAGGTTTCCAAGAAAACATTTTTTTGATGTGATGGACAAAATGGGGTGTACTGAAAGAGATCGAGGAATAGTATAAACAAGAGAAATATTATTCTTGCTTCCTTCTTATGCTAAAGATAGAGATTTTATTGTTTTAGTTTAGCGTTTTTGTTAGCTTATCTTGTGCTGTGTGCTCCTCATTCCAGTTTTGTGACTGGTGCAACACTGACATTTCCCCACTGTGGAGAGAATAAATGATCTCTTAATCTTAAACTCAACTGTAAGCAGCAATCTGATTGAATTACTTTCTCACATTTTCATATTTTTGATAAGATGCCCCTTTCCCGTCATGGTTAGCTATAGCCACATGTCCAAGGCATTGAGCTATCTGCAATCGCCAACACTTGACTCCTCCTATTTTGGCCTTGAATTTGGACGCCAACCAAAGCTTCTCATAGTCCCAAATGGATAGTTCAAAGACTGCTTTAGAGACCAAAACTTTATATATAATGACAATGCTAACCTCCTAGCCCAATAGGTAAGTGTTCATGGACAGAGTTAGGCGCCTGTACTCACTCTGGCTCCTATTGACTGAAATTGTAAAGGAAACTCCTCTTACTTAGCAGCCGTTTGGGTAACACTCATCAGATTTAGCACCATGCAACTTTCTTGGCGACAGTGGCTTAGTCAGTAGAGCATTGGCCTTTGAGTCTGAGGGTTCAAGCACAAGACCATCTCCACAGACTACCACTGATGACTGCTGTCGTTGTGTCCCAAGGCAAGACACTTAACCCTACTTTGCCTGAAACCCCTGTTGAAAGATCAAGGGTATGATGACTCTCACCTGCAGAAGGATCAGTGAGAGGCTGGTGCTCTAGAATTCACCCCTGACCCAGAAATGGATTAAGGGGTAGAAAATGGATGGATGGCTACTTTCCATCTGTAGTCCTTGACAATACATTCATATAAACTTGTATATCAACATACAGTTCAAATAAAAAGCGCAGGTTTCTAAAATACATAATACAGTTCAATCAAAGATGCAAGTTACCAACATACATATTAATATACAGTTCAAAAAGGTGCAATACTGAGTCACAGTTAGCAGCAATATAAAGAGATCTGTAGTTTAGCACTCCCTGCATTCATATTTTTTTTGTAATACCAAATTTTAGCCAGATAAAGACTAGAGACTGCAGGTCAAGACGTGCACGTCACAGCAGGCGCAGCAGGAAGACGTAATGTGACGCATAATATCAGGTGCCACCACACCTCATCCCCCACTCCCCACCATCCGCCACATTGACCTCCCTCATCTGGGCTTTTCAGCCGCTCCCAAGCACCTTTGCAGCAACTGGCTTCATCCTTTGAATCTGGCGGCAACATTGGCGCAGGCAGTGGCTCTTTTCGTCTGCAGTGGCACGTTACGTCAGCAGCCACCCGCCCTGAGCTATATAAACGGCCCGGTCTTGGTCACGCCCCGCCTGTCCCCTTAGTCCTCCAGGCTACGCCCATTTGGAGGAAGATTTGTAACAGGAAATGTGAGTGACGTAAGCCTCGAGGAGCGGGGTGAGAAAAATGTTGGAACGCCTACTTTTTTTTTTATTGTAGGCCAAAATCTTTGAAATGCAGTTTGATGGTAAAATTGACAAAAGTAAGTGATATTTCAGTTCCAAGCTTCTAGATAGTGACTAAAAATATGAAGTTTAGGAAATTATTAAAGGTTAAGCCTAGTTGCCGCGGCCACACTGCACCCAAAGTCTAGATTGTGATCTGGGCCTAGACCCACTTTAACTGGGCTTTAGGTGTTGCTTGTGAGCTCAGCCTACGGGTGACATCAGCAGTGAATCACTGGTCTATTGTCCTAAGGCTAATTTATTGACAAAAAAATTGATTTTTACCATGTTTTTATTTCTTGAAAAGCTGTCAATGTTATTGACTTGATGCTACAGACATTCTGAAGAAAATGGCCATTCTGGGGATTGATGCCTTATAAGGCAATAAAACAGAATGATGTATAATGCACCAAATCTTTCGCACATTTTTCCAAGTCTGTTGTATAATGCATTGGCTTTATAAATAGTGCCATTTTGGACACTCAAAGATTTTTTTTTTCATTATTCATTAAATCCATTATACACAAGAGTTGAAAGCAACCAGAGCCATAGCCTTCTAGTATTGTGGCAGAAGTCCCATTTCCCTATACAGGGACAATAACGTTGGAAGGAAAGGAACTGGTCGCCCTGACGTTTTTCTAGACTCCTATGGGTACGCGCCGTATAGGAGGATCTTTGAGTGACGTGTGTTGCGATGGTAACTAACTGCTAACGTTTAAAAAAATAAGAGTTAATTTCATAATGTCAAATTATTACATATAGAAACAGAAAAAACGTTGTGACTTTCATTGAACAGTTTTACCTTCTGTATTTCAAGTTACATTCACTCTTATTAATAGTGAAAAAATAATTGAATGAAACTGATGGTAAACTCTCTTTTCAGAATTTAATTTATTTGAATTGGAGCAGTCAAAATGATGGCTCTGGGAAATCTAGTTGTTTCACACATCTGGGAATCCTTGTGATGATCCAGGACACTCGACATTCAACAACATTCCTGGACTTTCAACATTTATGGACTTTCAACATTTATGGACATTGGTCATCTGCCCCTTATGGACCAATGGCTCTATAGCTACGTGTTGTTTTTATCATTGCATTTCTTGCGTTTGAACTGTTTGATTTTCTGATCTGTTGTTGCCAAATTCTCAGACTTTGATTAGTCTTCCCTGATAACTAGGTACTGTTGTGATTTAGGGCTCTAGAAGAGCAAGTGCTAGTAACTATAGCAACATACTGTTAACTTGCTACAAGTTAGCATTAGCCTTTCAACAACCTTTTTTCCCACTATATTTCCTTTATCACTTTTATTTCACCGCATTTATTAAAAGTGAGTAAAGGTACATGAAGGATTGTGATTTAGGGGTATACAAAAATAAATTGAATTGATATCGAGTCAATATGGCCACATTCCCGCTGCAGTTCTCACTCAGACCAACAGGGGGAGCTGTGTCTCTGGCTGCGGCTGCACCGTGGATGAGGAGCGGAGCGGTGACAAAGCAGAGGGCAGCTGAGGTGAGCCCAGCGGGAGGCAGTCAGCTGAGAGCAACTAACACATGCTTCACAGCTCACAGAGGCTATGATCGAAGCCAAGTCTATGTTCAAATATCTAGAGATCTATATGAAAGCAGCTGACCTTTCCAAATCACTTCACACAAAGTGGCCGCCATACTGTCTTTTCTTTGCTGTCATGTTTTTTGATGTTATACACAGCGTGCTCTGCATTATTCATTCGAAGCCACATGCAGTGAGCTATGCAAACAGAGAAGTGGATGTTTGTTGTCCCGTTTATATGGAGGCGCTGTGACAATAAAGCGTGAGAGCTGCGTATTGGTTTAGCCTTCCCTTTACATTAAGACATTAAGACAGTGTTTCAGGGGGAACAGCTCATACGGATAGGGTTGCCAACTTGAGAACAGAAAAATAAGGGACACCATTTGGGTGGATCGGGTTGAGCACTTTTTAGTCCTAATTTCAATCTACACAAGAACCATGGAATTTCAAAATCTCAGTTTTTAGAAATTTGTAAAAAAAACAAATCCTTAGTCAAAAAAAATAATAATTAATAAACAGGTGGAACTCTTTGGCTGGTTAAGGACTTAATGCATGCTTATTAGTTTTACAAAGTATAAGAAAGAGACAAATGGTTTAACATACTTTATTTATGTATATTACAGTAAAGACTATTTACTGTAAAAGCAATTAAAAAAAGAAACATTTTAATTTAAAACATGAAATAAACTCACAAATGTTGAAACAGTTAGATTTGGTCAGTATTTATAGTGTCTGAGAGTTTTGTGCGTGTACACGGCTTCACGTAAAAGCTAATGTTCGTTTACAAAGCTGGTCTTGACATTTGTTGACGCCCCCTAAGCGGTTTTCTCGGTGCTTGCAGCATTGGATTCAATAGATTTTTCTGCAATAAAACAGTTGGATTTGAAAAATCAATGTAGAGGTGATCATTTTACCAAAATTACTTTTGTTTAACAAAGTAGCTTTCGTGAGCTATAGACCGCGGAAGTCCAAATCTGGGAATATGACGCTAACTTTAACAAACATCTGCCGTGATGATGGCCCACACTGGCGCTGGTCAACAATTTGCCCATGGATGCGATACGTCCCCCTTTGACAATGATTGGCCGAAAGTTTGATGCTTAAACTGTTATTACTGTTTCAGTTTCCATTTTCACAGCTGCTGTTAAACACAGAATGATGTTGGTGCATGACATATTTTGCCGTGGCCGGAAGAGAATGTTGTTGAGGAAGTGAATTTACTGCTGGGGGCGTGTGTATCGTGTTGTAAAGTTCCTCTGCCCACTACTGGCCAGACGATGGAACTACATTGTTTTCCGCAGCGGCTCCATTTAAACAGGGCCTGTGTGTTCTGTTGAGTGCATTCGAAATGCATAAGTATGTTTTGCTGCACACCGAACCAAAATGGTGAACTCAAAATCTAACATACTTTTATGCTGTACAGTGATTATTTATGTTTTTGATGTCTTGTATTGTTTCTATCTTGCTTTGTAAAGCACTTTGTGTTGCCTTGTGTATGAACTGAGCTGTACAACTTAACTTGCCTTGCCTATACAAAGACATTCCCCTCAAATGTTCACAAATCTGTTTAAATCAATGTTTGTGAGCACTTCTCCTTTTGCCAAGATAATCCACCCCACCTCACATCGTTCCAAAGCTCGCTCAGATGGTCTCCTTTGTGAGTGCCTCTGATAGATACACACTGACAGCTCCTTTCTTACCTTGTTGACCTGGGATGTACGATTGTGCAGCAATGCACAGGCATTTTGGCACAAATGTAACACAAACAACAGATGATTCAATGGTAAAACCTGTTTGCATTAGAAAACAGTTTGGGAAAGAAGTACTGGAGGAGAGAGAGTGATGCCTTCAGCACAGCGAGCGAAGGAGGAGAGGTGTGTGCGTGTGAGTGGGTGAGTGTGTGTGTGTGTTTTCTTTACCATATGATATTGTATTGTGTTGCTGGCCTACTGTGTTGCTTTTGTGTTTTTGTTCCAAATCAAGAGGGGGTGGAGTCTTTATAAGTGTTTACTTCATCCAAGCCCTTTTCTATGGAATTCTGTTTTCTTGTTTACAAACCTGGGACTTGAACCCAGGACTCTGACCCAGTGCACCATGTGCACTGTATATTGTATATAGTAATTGTAACTCTATTTTAAATTTTAAAATTTTTATCTTAAATTTATTCCTTAGAAGTGTTTTTTATTCATTATTTTTATTCATTATTTTTATTATGCCTCCCTACCCTTTCCTCT